>JABJVR010000037.1:2808720-2838919 GCA_025773905.1 Chitala chitala | reverse complement strand
GTAACCTGAGGAGGAACTGGAGAGAAATATGTACATGTGATAGAAAAATACATTAAAGTAGAAAGGTAGGTTAAATATTTTTTGATGTTTCAGTGAACAGTGGGTGTTGTAATTGATAGAAGTGAATGAGTGCTTGGTGTGGGTGGGACGTGTGTGATGAGCCAGGTGATGACATTACACTACAGTGGAACCCATCGTTTTTCTGTGCAAAAAGAATGTGTCTTGTGCAGACGTACAAAAAGATCTCATATGTAAATCTCACTTAATATTCAATCTGGTTCTCTTGAATGGTATGTGGTTTCTTAAAGAATTTATTAATGCACTGTCATCATTCATTCATTGTTCAGAGTTGCCTTTCCAGTTGGGGGTTGCAGGCTTGACTGAGGTTTATGTTTAGTCAAGCTTTGACCAGGCATCAATTCATCACATTACTTTTATGTACCAAATATGTCTGTGATAAAAGCACAAGGAAATACTGTGTTTGAGTTCCTGGAGTGCCATTTGAACACAGTATTAAAGGATTGAAACCTAATGGTTTTATGGACTCATGTTTGGAACATGGCCAGAGATGCCCCTTAAAACACAGCTGTGCATTAAGCAATACTTAAATGACTTGTAGAAATGTGGCAGGGACACCTTTGTTTGAGATCTGTTTTTAAAGTGATATCAGGAAAGTAGATGTTGTTAAAAGTACAGAATGTACTGTGGATAACTATTGAGATTAACTAAATAAGCAACAATAAATTTACTAAAGCTTGTTATAGTATTTATTGACAATAATCATACCGACCGTTAACCCCGATTTCACATTAAAAAGTAATCATCACTGAAGCAGAGGGGATTAGGAAAGAGGTACTGATTTTTGTATTATTCTATTGATTTTTCAGAAACATTCACATGGGCTCAACCTGGGGCGACATGGTGGCTAGCGCCATTGCCTTGCACCTCTGGGCTCTGGGCTCAGGGCTCAACTCCCGCCTTAGGTCTGTGTGCATGGGGCTTGCATGTTCTCCCCGTGCTTGGTGGGTTTTCTCCAGGTTCTCAGGTTTCCTCCCACAGTGCAAAGACATACAAGTAAGGTTAATTGGCATTTGCAAAATTTGCCTCTGTGTGTGTGTGTGTGTGTGTGTGTGTGTGTGTGTGTGTGTGTCCTGTGGTGGGTTGGCGCTCCGCCCAGGGTGCCACGCGCTAAGAGCCCTGCGCTTTATGGGATGTGCTCCAGGCTTCCCGCGAACTTCAATTGGATAAGGCAATAAAGCGGATGGATGGATAGACGAGTTAGTTTGCTACATCTTGTGGTGAGTTGTGGAATTACACCTTCATATAATTGCATATTCCTTAAACCAATGAGAAAAAAAAATTAATTTGAAGGAAAAAAAAAAACTCGGACTGTAATTAAACAATTAAACATTGTGCAAACGTTTCATTATTCAGTAATCAATAATAATTTTATTATTTAAAAAGGTGTTCATAATTATTTGCTTGTGACACGGTGTATACACAATGAAAATGAAACTAAAGTTTATTAAAGCTTTTATGCCCTTCTTGTGCTGACAGTATTTGATTCTGAAGTGATTCTTTGCTATAAATACATACGGATGCAGTTACGGTCACATGCATAAAACCACTGTAGTGGTTCAGCTTCGTTTTCACATCCTGCCAGCTCACGAATTTTGTTAGTCTATGACTATACAAATCTGTGCACTATTTATTTTTAATTTTAAGATATTTTGGGTTTAAAGATTTACCTTCAATGTTTGTACTTTGAGGATGATTTATGGACTGTCTTGTAGACAAGCAAACAGAAAGTTATTTATGACGTCTTTAATTTTAATTTATTGTTTCAAAATTATTATATGGTAATTTTTTTACAATTTGATGACATGGGTCCGAGTTTTGTTGTCGGGAACATGGGTCAGAGCATTGTTGTCGTAGGTTAGAATGTCGCACCGTGGGCGTGCAGTTTACAAGTTTGATCATGCCTGTGTGGACTTTATACCCACTATTCAAAAGCCCGCAGAACACATGAAATTCCAAAATCGAAATTCAAAGCAGCACAGCGTTGAATAAATATAAATCATTTTGTTAATAAAGATCTGCCATGTTTACTTTTACAAAAGAAAAATGTGCAGTACCACCAGTGAACACAAGAGGCAGCAGCCTCCAGAAATTGTAAGAAACTTGAGCAGAGCAGTGTCACCCACGCGGGCTGTACCGGGCCAAGCAAAGGCACGACATGTAATTTCTGGTGAATGTAATTAATGTTGTTAATGCTTCGCATCATCCAGTGACTGTTTTCCTATTTACATGCGGATCCGCTTGCTTGTCTGTCATAGCAGAAAACAACTTTACAAAACACACTGGTGCACGTAATGATGCTATATCAAGATGAAATTAAAGAAGCAACTACTAAGTATTTTAATTTATTTATTTTTAGACAATTGTAATGCATATGTGAGTCAAAGTAAGATGTGCACTCTTAAAAAACACTTTAAATAAACAAATACACCTGCTTTTCTGGGTCTTTATGTAATCTGATTAAGCATACCTGTATGTAAAACACCACACACACACACACACACACACACACACACACACACACACGTGCACACACAAACTACAATGTTCATGTGTGCAATGGTTCAAATAAAATAAACCACACACACACACACACACATATACACACACTCACACACAGACGTGTGTCTTCGCTCATTGAAATTGCTGGGAGTGACAGGACAAGAGCTTATTAGGAGTGTTTTAAATAATAAATTATTCCCCAGAAGGCAATCATTGATTTTTCTGCAATGCTCTAATGAGAACAAATGAAGATTTCACTGCAGATGAGGCAAGAAAGTCAGATAGTGCTGCGGTGTCGTGGTTAATTAATAAATGACTAACAACATTATTCAGACTACATATGCATAATTTAGTTCAGACCTGCCAATGTTTTGCTTTTCGGAGGAATTATTTATCATATAGTGAGAAGCAGTTTGAGGCCTGATATCACTCACTGAAAAACAATCAAGCTGAAAAATGGCAAACTATCTTGTAGAATGTAACAGCTATTTCAGTTCATACTTTTCTGTTTGGAAGTGAAACTTTTGTTCTGTGCAAAACATCACGCCTTCCCATAAAATCTTAGGAAATAAGCCTGTTGATAATTATTTGAATTTATTATCAATTTTGGTCCATTGTTGTCATCAGGCAGTAGCCGTTTCACTGCTTGCAGATTTAATGGGTAAATAAATGTTACTGTTAGTGTTGGACAAGTTTTTGCAAAGTAACCTTCAGTTCCCTTTATTCCTCAGTTGGTAGCTTTCTTTCTCAAACATCTGGTATCACTATGTCAAAGCAGTTATGATTTTGATCAGATGAAACTAGTTTGCCATATATAAACACAAAAGACTAAAATGGTGACTGAACCTTTTTTGAAAGAATAGTGAGCCAATAAGCCAACTGTCTAAACAAAGAGCTGTCCAATCTTTGCCTGAACTCTCCCAGCTCTTCTAACCACATACACAGACACACTGACACACTCCAGACTTCTGTTTACCACCTGCCCTCTTGTGATCTTTTTCTCGTAACTTCAGATCTGGCCATCACCAGTGTCATTTCACAAAATTATTGGTGAGTAATGTTCCACATACGGCCACAACACCATCTGTCACAGATCTGAGGATCTGGATGTGTGACGTTGCAGCCTTTTCAAAGAGAGAGTCTGTTTTTACAGGGCAATCTTTTTACCTCCTTTTACGAAAAAAAAATTAAATAAAAATTAAATGTTCTCCGACAAACAAGTAAAATTAGCTTCAGCTTAATTTCGTTACACGTTTCTGTTATACTTTTTTGGTTTTTGTTATATCGTTCTAACGAAATATGTAGTTATTGTTGTGCTGCAAAAAGTGTAAAAGCATTCTTTGCTTGTGTTAAGCAGCACAGATTGAGTGTGTTCGCACTGGCATACTACAAACTATTGCGTTTTGGTGTCTCGGGGGCTGAAGGAAGCACGACTACACAAAAGTACTGTACTTCATTTATTGATTCACTTTCAGCTGAGGTGTTTGTCAGCCAAAGAATCCGAGAAAATAACTGTGAGAAACGAACGCCCGTGAAACTACACGAGGAAAATGTTGTTTGACGTTCATTTGGGTAATACAGAGTTCATCCCTAATGAGGCTGTCGTGCTTACCAGGTAATGAGTAGCAAAAAAGATTGATGCCGAAATGCTACAGTTACTGCAGCTTCAGCATAAAATTACTGTATGTTACTCTGGCCTCGGTGACATGTAGCACGCTAATCACGTTAGTATGGGCACATTTTCTCTCGCTGTATAGGATCATTGCTATTAAACAAGACGGGACGCCGTGACGATGGCGTGTCGAAGCCGCACCGGGGAACAATGCAGAACAGCTTTGAAATGAAAATGCGAGAAGGAAAACGAGGCGCAGCTACCGGGGCGTTTGATTGCGGTGCTGCCGCAGCTGTCTCACCGCACGGATGCCAGAGCGTGCCGTCTGCAACCGTGCACTGATTCATTCGGCTTGACTTTCCGTGCGGTTATCTGGGGCCCGACAGCGAGCTTCACACTGTCATCCAACGCCGGTTACCAAGGCGACTTTATAATTGTCCTGGCGACGATCCAAACGCCACTGGGTTCCACGGCAGCATTGATGTCAGCAGAAACATGTATGAAATTAGAAAATCCATGTGAGCAAGTGGCTAGATATATGGCTCACACAAGCCATATGATGCATTGTTTTGTGATGATAAACCTAAAGCTGATGCATGCTGTTTCATTATTTGAACAATAATTTTACGTTCCAATTCTGGACTAAAATAGCGGGATGTGCTGCTTTAATATTATAATTATTTAATTCGTTGAAAAGAAGATCCAAAAATTATTACAAAATGAAAAATATACATCGGAATTCATTGCAAAGTTTGGAAAGAAAAAAAAACCATGTCCAGTATAAAGACTGTCAGTGCTGCCAACATTACTTCTAGTTCTTCCAGACTTTGGCGCATTATAACAGTCATGCATTCATTTGTTTTGGTCATGGTCATACATGGCCATGAATTAGCGTAGATGTTTGGCTGTACTGTTATGTATCAATTGCATCTGCAATGGTTACTATTGGGGATAAAGTATAAAGTGAGATTTGAAATACCAAAGTTTTAATTGGGATTGCCAAACTACAATGGCTATGGAAATGCTAGCTGACGTTTTAAACAGTTGGCTTCATCTTGATGGGTCGTGTTGCCAAACTAATTTGGAGCAGCTTTATTTCTAACGGTTGCAGACTGTACAAGTAATGACGCTGCGTAAATGGCGCTCGTTCTTGTCGGAGATGAATACGGGTTTTTTTTTAAACCGTTGTCGAACGTCGTCCATGATTTGATAGATGAATCAGTAAATCCTCCTTCCGAACCGTGCTGTCACCGCCTCACTGTAAAATGGCAGGAGGTTTGAAGCCTTTGCTGGCACGACTGGTTTTCGCGAGCGCGGCCGTTGCGGATCCTCTGCTCAGTTCAAAGAGCCTCATCTCCATCTGTGTTTGGTGAAGGGTGCCGGGACCTCTGAGCCATCTGCAGATCGCGCCTCGTCTCTTCCCAACACTTGGAAAAACAAAGGTGTTACTTTTCAAAGCTGCCTGCCCACCTCCCGCAGAGGCTCTGCAGCTATGGTTCAGAGAAGGTGGGAAACTTCAGCAGCCGCTTCGTCCTTCTTGACAATGCCTCCTCCAGGGGCAGCCTTCTGAGGATGCCATAACAGTGGCCTCTATAACATGGGTTACTGCCAACTGAGACCAGCCGCAGCTGAGGAAACCTTTTAAGATGCTTCTTTCATGGTCTGTGTTAAATCTCTAGAGCAGCAGGCTGACAGACTAATGGACATGCTTCAGGCACGATACCAAGTGTAACTGATAGAGGGCGCTGCAGGGCCATTGTTTGGGGAACATTGGTTCTTGAAATGGTAAGATTGCCCTCTCCATTTTAGTTGGTGTCGAACGCAAGTCCTCTGGCCTGACAAAATGAGTGCTTTGGTCTCCATGAATCTGAGTTAGGAGGTCGCCGCACGAGTCCCCAAAATTTCTTTAAAAAGGAACAGTAAAATAACAAGTAATAAAATGAGATAATGCCGTATTGTTTTTTTTTTTCCCGCCTATCCATCAATTATATGGGGAAAAATGTAACACTAACCGCTACAATTATACTAATAGTATGTGAAATAGTGAATTATAAAATCTAATCGTTCCTCAAACTATCCCCTCAGAAAATTGTATCACTTTCCTAAGCAATAAAACTTAATTGTCAGAATAAGAACCATGCTGGGCAGAAAGATTACTACTGTGCTATTGTTATTAATGTCGATAATATTATTTCAACAGCTGCGGATGCCATATATTTACATTGCTTATTTTTTTAGACCGATGTCGGATTTTCTCCATGTTAATAATTCATGATATTTTACAGATAACACTAAAGTAATTGGCGATTGGCGAATATATTATATTAAAAATGCGATATTACTGTGTTTATATATTTGCTCTATTAACACAGTAAAGTGGGTATTTAAACGTTTCAAAGGTTTGTTATTTATTGTACTATTTTATTATAATACTTACTATTTAGACGAATATTTTTGTTTACAGTGCCATACAGATGTAAATCATATAAATGATAAGCTTGTCGTTTTCTCAGTGAACTCATAAATCAAGAAAAATGCGAAAAAATTGGAAGAGACTACATTTTCAAATATTCACACATTAAAGAAGCAAATATCACCATATTTGTTTTTTATGTTCCTTATCGTCATTAAGATAAGCTATTGTAAAGGTATTTTGTAATTTTATAACGAACATCTTTTCAAAGAGACTATAATAATAAATTAGTATTAATTTACGTTATTTCATTTTTCAATATTATATATTTGTATTCATGAAACTATATATATAGTGCTTTATACAATGTATCACACTGATTCCAACCATATTCAAGGTTTGGAGCGATCACTAGGAAGTAGGTCTAGGTTAGTGTGCAACAATGATGTCACACTTTTGTGCTCGACAGGTCTGCGTAGCATGGGGTCTGGAGCGCATCCCAGTTGTAATAACGGATTTGCCATCCATGGTCGAGCTCGAGTTTAGCACGTGGCACTGATAACGGTCGCCAAAATTCACCGAAACGGCTTGTTGAGAGGTCAAAGGACGGTGTTTAGGCTATCATGGAGAATTAAGTTTTATAGGTAGCAGCAGTTAAACACGTGCTTCAACAATTTCAGGTTATGCCATCTAAATACAATCTAAAATATTAACACTGCATTATAAGATTTATTGAAAAATATATGCAATTATTTTAAGTATTCAAAAAAACATATTCACGTTTTATAAATCTGCATTTATGAATTATGTATCACTTTACAACCAGATGTATTGAAAGTGTCCAGGGTGAATTAAAATAAGTGTCAACTTCTTGATCAAAAAGAAGTTTCTTTGTGAGGCAAGTTTTGCACCCCTTGTGTGTTACTACGTAACCTAGGCTATAGCGTCACGTTTTTACCTTCGGACTGAACAACTGACTCTTGAGATGAAATTTAAGGTTTTTCATGTACTAAAATTTTCCTCAGGAGGAAAATCAAAATGAATGTATTTTAAAAATCGATTCAGATGAATGGTAACTCATTGCAGGCATAAACTCAGAAGACATGCCTCTTTTTTACATCGCATCTGATTTAAAACACAAGTTTTAAACAAACAATAGTATTCACTTTTCATCAGTAATAGACGACTATAGATATCCTTAAGTCATAATGAGCAAATCATAGCTAAACAGTTGGAAAGAGCAGAGCTGAAATACAACCCTGGCACCCTAAGGAAAGGGGGTGAAAAAAAGGGAACACCTGACCACAAGGGGTCAATGTATCAACACACGTGACGCTGAGCATCCATCTACTTGTGTTATTCCTTAATCCCGATGATTTGGTCACACTGCAGACGTCTCGGTCCTGTTGGAACAGCTTCCCATCTGTGATGGATGCAGCTGTCAGAAATGCTGAAGCAAATACAGGACAGACCGAAAGGGAGAACTTACTTATTTCAAAGTGGCGGCCATATATCATCCCTCACGTCCTGACCCTGTTTTACCCTGTAATAACATTCGAAGTAGGGACCACTGCTGTGCTCTTTCTCTTTCTCTCTCTCTCTCTCTCACACACACACACACACACACACACACACATACATGTGTGGATTTTTTAACAGGCCACGGCTTTCTCCAAAAGGGGCCTGTCACACGTGCACTGCGGTCATGCCGTGTGGGCCACAGGGGTAAAACGGTGAATTGGTGCTTGAATTTCAGCTGAGTGCACACATGGGGGTCAGCACTGGTGCCTGGAGCCTCAGTTGCCCTTCTGGCCCTATTGCTGAAAAAAAGTCAAAAATACAAGTATGCTGCTGATCATAACCTATTCTCTGTACGTTTCAAGAATTTGCTAAGCATCTTCTATGTCCTGTTTTTTTTCTCTTTCAGAACAAGATTTCTGCTTAGACTAATGTTATTTTTAGGTTCCCATGTAATTAATTTGTGCCTCTGCTGCTATAGAAGTAACCACCAGTTGCTTTATGTTGTTTGTCCAATGTTTTATTCACAGAAAACACTATATACAACATTGTGTTGGCTCCACTGTCTTTAATTCAATAAGATATTTAGATTATGAATGAACAAAATAATGTTGTATCAATACATTTGTTTACCTTGCCACCAGAGAACAGGGTAACTGTTAACAAACTCACCTGGACTGAATGTAATTTTAATGTCTTATATCACCTGTGTGGTACAGAACGTCTTGGTGCGGATCAAAGGAAGTTTCCATTTTGGCCCAACCCACATTTTTGTAATGCTAAATCCTTATAGCTATTATAGCTAAATCCTGCATGGACGGAAAATTGCAGGTTAGCTGACGGCTGAGGTGTTTCGTTTTAAAGTGGAGAAATAAATCAAGAGGGAGTCTGCTAATCCTGTTATCTTCATTGAGCCTCATGTACCCATTCTGGGCACCTGACCTTGGTAGTTGCCCTACCACCTCTCAGTGTAATACTGTGCTATACCTAAAGTTGTCCACATGGTTTTAGGAGCAGCCAGCGAATGCAGACAATGCCCCGACATATGAGACAGGCCATTGTTTCAGCTGCTCGGATGAGCTTCTAGGGTTTTCAGCACACCAAGAAGGGACAAATGGAGAATCTGTACAAGCACCAGGCATAATCTTTTATTAATATTCTTCACAAACCTCATGGAGCATTCACTCTCCAGGGAGATGAAAAAGTACCCAACGTTGTGGAAAATGACTTCAATTAATAACTATAACATTAATCGTAATTGCGCCGAACCAAACTCAAGCTGGGAATTCCCATGATGGACGCAGTTATAATTGCCTGTGCTAAAAGTGATGACTATCCCTGTGAGTTATTCTTTTGGACTTCACTCTCCACCTAACACTCCATCTGTGGACCTGAAACATCATAGCGGTTCCCAGTTGTCTTTCATGCATCGTGTTTAAAATGCACGGGTACATATAAACGGTTTTATGGAGTGGTTGTGCACTCGGTGACTGGAATGTCATGTGTTCAGTGTGTTGAGTTGCAACAATGTGGTTAGGCTCTCCAACGCGTGACAGCAATCTCGTGTTTGTGGACTGGGGGCAGGCCAAATCTAGATGTTGCCTCAACAACTTCTCAGACAGGAATAAGAATGTTTCTAGGGAAGAGGTCAGCTGGATTGACCATGACCTAGTATTGTATATGGCCATGAGGAAACAGAAAACATAAAAAGTAAGCGAGTGGTTTCTGTGGTAAACACAAATGTTTGAGGGTGACGCTCAGGTTCCCACATGGTCTGCACTGGCTTGTTTTCAAAGGATTTTCTCACAAAAAGATACACATTGTCTAGGCATTGCATGATACTGCACCAAATTTGGCATCATGTGCTGGATCAAAAACTGAGACCTGTCAGGGCAGATAAGTAGTATATGTGTGTGTGTGTGTGTGTGTGTGTGTGTGTGTGTCCATCCGCATGCATACATGCGTGTGTGTATGTCTGTGTGGGTGGGGAGGTTAGGTAATTGGTAGTAGGGGACGTCTGCGACTTGTTTTTTAATGCCAGTGACTTCCATTACGATATACTTCCTCTTTTTCTTGTCATGGCAAGAAAAAAAGGGGGGGGGGAAAGAATAGGTTTTTATTTGCGAGACATGTCTCACTCCTTTAATCTCTCGTCTTGCCTTTTCAGCTCCGGCAGGTGCCCGCGCCCTGCTGGTGCGAGGAGAGGACACCCCCCATGGGGAATTTTACTCAGCACGCTAGCGCGGGCGCCACGCAGCCTGATGAACACTAAGTAGAACCTGTCACAGGAATATTTGCAGCGAGGGCTTTACCAGGGCAACGAAGGATGCTGTAGGATGTCATTGTGGACCTTATAATAGGGACCAAACATTGCCTATACTTGAGCGTCCTGGGGTGGGCCTCTCTGTGACAACGTCTCCTGGGCCCCCAGGGCCCCCCGGGGGCAAGGCTAATAATTTCATCTCTGGGACTTATATCTCCTCAAGCAAGGGTTGTAGCTAGGCTTTGCTCCTGATTGGCTGCTCGCTCTAATCCCTTCACAGCACGTTGCTTGTTAGCATAATCACAGGGAAGGTAGCAAAAAGATCCATTATGTTTCATTTTTTCAGTGTAGTTTATCAGATGAAAGAGAAGAGCCTATTTCATGCTCTAATCCAGCCGTTGCATGTTTCTTCAAACAAAACTGCCATCAAGAGAGAACCAGGTTTTATTCTCAGTAGCTGTGATAAAGCAGAAGCAGTGCTGTGATACAGCCTTTCAGATTCCATACCAGGAGGCTTACCATGCCTTTATCATGCCTTCTGCTGTGCATATTTTTTGTACATTTTTTAAAAAGTGGTTTTATTCAATTAAACTGTAAAAAAATCAGGCAAGTGAGATTGATAGCAGATGTTATAAGGGCAGGGAACCAAGACACACAAAAATCTTTTAATCAAGTACAAAATATCAGTGTGATCCTATATCATCAAATGTGTGATGGTGAGCAGGATCGCTCATTTTTAATACACATATATACACACACACACACGTGCTGAGATATTTACCTCCCTGTTATATATGTTTCAGAAGGCTACAGGAGAATTGAGGACGGCTTCCATACCTGTAGGCTTAATTTAGGCAAGAGTAGCAGTTGCATAAGGAGAACTTGGCTGCCACCTATCAGTCTTTGTTGAGCTCAGAGGAATCAATGTTATCAATGTCACATGCGGTGTCACAGGTTTGACTTAATGGCTGGTGTTGGGGACATGGATACACACACTGTCTGTGCATTCCAGATGTGCCAGACCCATCACTCACTGAGACAACCAACTTTATGATTAGCATCCCACCCTGGAGCTGAAACGCTTCATCACTATGAAGGAATGACCTCTTGGTGACCCAAGAATGGGACGCCAATGTGTGTTCCAATGTGTCCACTTTAGCTACCCGGGGGGAGGGGGGGTGTGTCGGCGGCAGAATGAGTGATAAAGGTGGAACATTTGTTCAGAATGGATGGTTCACAGTCCAAAAAAACTCTACCGACTAGCTCGACATTTGCTTCGCTTCACATTCAAAATGCACAAGTTAAGTGTACTCTTAAAAGCAGGCGCTAACTTGGCCTTTCTGTGCTCTGCAAATCCTTGGTCTCCTTTGGTACAGTTATTGTAGCTATCAAGAGAAGTCTTTGTGGTGGGAACCAAAGAAAGCATAGCACCATTGCACTGAGGAAGGAAAAGTGTTTTTTTCTTTTTTAATAGGGAATATTATGAATGCTCGTGGTCGATAGAATTTTAGGCCCCTACCAATGCGGCATAACTTTAACGCTGTGTTCCTGCTGTTTTATAGATTTCTTCCGTCTCGTATTTGAAACATGCCTCTGCACCTCATTACTGGCCCAGTTTTTAAGACACTCAGAAAAGGGAGTGTCTGAAGTCAGAAAAGAAGCAGGGTAAATGGGGATGTTTTGTTTACCTACGTATTGAGGTTAAAAGCGGGGAAGAAAGATGCGTCCGTGACCTTCTATGGGAGTAACAGCAGCAGTGGATGGAGGGAAGGAGTGCCTTCGTGAGGGTGCGGCCACAGAGCACAGACAGGATGTGCCGCATCGCAGGGAGGCTACCCTTTATTTACTTTTCCCCCCAGCTGTCGAAGGTTGGGGAGCTGGAGGGGGGGTTGCAGTGTCAGGGGCCACATGCCAGACTCCCCAGGCAGGCTGGCCTTTCCACAGCCTCTCTGTCTCCCCTGGGGTGAGAGTTGTGTGAAGCCCCAGTCTACGTGGAGCCTTTGGCTTTGCTGATATGGTTCTGTCTGTAGAGGTGTCCCCCCCCCCCCCACTCTGTTTCTCTGTAATGCCACACTGCTGCCTCTTTCTGTTCTGCTGTCTGTACTGCCCCACCCCTCCCTTCTGCCCTGCCCTGCTCACTATAACTCCCTCAGCCACTATACTTGCCTTTTTTAGTTTCATTATCTTTATTGGTCCAGTCTCAAACCCTTTGGTTTTAATGGTTCTCTTGCCGGATTTCACTCTCCAGTTTTATCCCATTTTGTAATTACAACCCTACTACACCATCCTGCTTCATTGTCATTTCCACATCTGTGTCAGTGTCCAGTGACAAACTTTGTCTGCCCCAACCTCCTCACCGACAGTCACTATGTCAGCTGACCCCTGTTCCCCCATCCCTCCCCCACCCACCTGTGCCATTACTGTGTATCTACCCATACATTCTGCTTAATGTTTACAAGTTACACATTCCCTACTATTACACCTGTAATTTTTTCTTTATTTGGTTATTGTTCAATTTTTTTTTTATCTTTGCATGTTTAAGGTACTCTTATGCTGTTCATAGAAGTTTATCAGTAGCACTATGTGAAATTTTAGGATTTTGAAGGTACTGTACATAGAAATTTTATTCCAAGGTAACATCTGGTGTCACATTTATATGCATCAATTTCAAAAACACTCGCATCATAGAACACATTAAATTTTAATCCTAAATAAATGTAACATAGTAATTTCATTTCAGACCATTTCATAACTGCGTGTAAAACCACTTGATAAATTTTGCATTTCTGCAACTTTAGTGCATGAATAAACTAGAAATTAAAATCAGGAATGGGGTAAAATTTGCTTTGCATTTTTAAGACATTGGTTATTCTAATGAAAGAGACTGTGGAAATATACCTACTCTGTGCTCTCCATCTTCCTGGTGACTAATAGGGTGGTATTGCCATGGTTGTTCTATTGTTACTGTGAGGCAATAATATGATTTATTTATTTTTGTAATTATACAGTGTGATTAGAAATGCAAACATAATTGGATTTTGAGTGTGTGCACAATTCTGATTACTGTGGCAATAACTCTTTCCTTTCAGTTTCAGTTACAATAATAGGTAATGGTGGGATTAAACCCCTTGTGACGTAATCAAAGGGTGTTTCAGGTAAGTACATCAGGCACAAGAACAACACCCCAAAAATAATCAGGTTTAAAACGGTCACTGTACTTTCAGGATTTATAGTGGACTATGAGATGGCAAAAGACTTAGTCATTAAGTACTATGTTTACAAAAATTTACGTTTGTGTCGCTGTGCAGGTTCTTAATTTAGTCTCACTTATCCATACAAGAATAGAAATGCTGAACACAGTTGTTAAACTGGGCATGTATTACATAAAAATTAATTGACTACCACTGTCTGTCCACATTCCATAAGATACTGAAGACTCATCGCTTCAGGGAACACTTGAACCTCATGTTCATCAGCTTTGCTTCTTTATTGGTCCTGTGTCTATATGCTGTTTATCTATCCCCTTTGTTATTGGTAATTTAATTTTTTGGCTATTATTTGATTTGGACCCTATCCTAGTAAACTTAATTTTATGCACTTTTTTATAGGACAGCACTTACTCTTAGCTACATTTTCAGACGTTGTTGGACCACGTTTTTAATATACACGTGTATTCTTACTCATTTGTAAGTCTGCTAAAAGAATAAATGTAATGTTCCTAAAAATCCTTTGCCAGTGGATCATTTTTGAATTGTTGAAGATCGATGTTTAAATCTTATAACTAATGTGGTTATTACTGATATTTGTAAAGAGTAACTCTGGCTACCTAATTTAATATCAGTAAGATCTGAACCTGTAATCAGATTCTCAGAAAGTATACCATAGTATAGTATACTATTCACGTATGTCGTCATCTGTTTTTACAGGAGCTGTTGGGTTTGTGTAGCCCACGGTTATCCATGGCCTCTGACGCTTTAGATTTGAGGCTCAGGTGAGTGGCTGCCATTAGAGGGCAGTAGAGCACCGCATCAATCATTGAGTTCGCCTCGGCTATCAGACGCCCGCCGTGCGGGATTGAACCAGCAGTACGCGTGTCGACTTCGCAATTTCATTTGTGTAATATCAGCGTTGGTCAAGGTAATGTACTCCAGGTAATGTACTCCAGGTAACGCAGAATCCAGAATATGAGAGAAACTCACCAAATCGTATTATTCTCCCATTAGTGACACTTTAAGTGACACACTCCTAATTCCTATGGACTTCAGCACTTCATCGTCACCGTGAAACTGTTTAAAGTACTACTAAGTAAAAAGGTTCCAGGTGAGCAAAACACAGTGTAATTCAAAATGAATGGTATGTTATGTATGTGGAAAATAGTGGTGTTGTGCTGCAGCAGGCACATGCGTTCCGTGGCTGGAGTACTAGTCTAGTCAAGATGGAAATACTGTGGTCCAAAGGTTAGTAAGAGAAGCTGTTCGAACTGATCCTAGAGGGCTGGAAAAGTAATTCTGGATAATAATGTTGTTGAAATGTAAAAATAGACGTGATTACAGGCCACCGGCTTTTATTTCACATCTCATGTTAGCGGTGCTGTTCTGCAGAACAGCCTATTTTCTGTATACTGCGTACAGCAGGTCTGTATAAGGTGTAAATATCTTAAGTTGTATATGATCTCTTAAAATAATAGTTTTGCATTCAATTTAAAACACGTACTTTAACTGCTGTGCACTTCTAGTGCGTACGTGTAGACTGACGATAGCAAGCGAAGTCTTTAACATAAAAATATAACCTTGTAATATCCATGGTGCCTTGTTTTTGTGAGTTAAATTGCGAGTTTTTACAATCAGTTTTGAAATTTTTAAGAAATAGGCCGGTTAAAAAAAAAACAGCTATTAATTTGAAAACGCACCTGATCATATTTCGCTCGTGAAGCAGACTAAGGATCATCATGGCAAACCTTCATTAGGTGTTAAAATGTAAATCCAGAGCTGGAAATTACTGCCCACGACATTCACACAGGAGACCACATTATGTTCTGTGCTAAAATGGAGATTTCAGGGCCAAAGCCTTTATTGCATCTTAAAAAAAATTATTATATATATGTAGTACCAAATGTTTAACAGAATGTGACGCAGAACGTGCTGAAGATCATCGTGCGAAACCCACCGTATATTCTGATTTGATTTTAGCGTCAGTTTCTGTATTGACAAATAAATTGAGAAATGCCTTTCATTTTGTTTATGTATAACTTATTCACCAAACTAAATCCTCCGTTCGTGAAAAGGTATCGCTCGAAGCCTTGTGTTTTTGAGTAAGCCAGTTCTGTTCTTTCCATTTCACTAAACTCACGTTTCGGGATTGTCTGATTAATTAGTGTAATTGTATATATAGTCCGTTTCAATTTTTTAAACCGTGTTTTCTGATGTAATAATTCAGTTGAAACAAAGAAAATGAACTAAGGCTTCTTAATTGAATTGGAGATTTTTTTTTCCGTGGTGTAACAAAAACAACAGCAACAACAACAACAGTAATAATATTTATTTATTTGGTCTTTTTTCACATTTTTTTTCTATGTAAATTGCATTTTAACAACCACAATAATAATAATACATTTAATATTTAAAAAACATTTTTTCTGTCTAAATAGCATTTTGACAACAACCACAATAATAATAATAATAATAATACACCTAAAGTAAGGGAAATTTTTAAAAAATTTTAGATGCTGAATAGCAGCCTTGTGCAGGCCCTGCCAATAAAATGTAAATGAGTGGAAAGAGTGTATATTGTGTTTTTCATCGCTGTGACCCACACAGAAGTGTTCTGGCTTGAGGGTTTGATTTCACATTCGTGTGTGTTTTGTGCACTCCATTAAGACACGGCAGCAGGATGGAAAGCTCCCGGGTGCAGTGTTCTTGCCTCGACTGTTCATTTATGTACAACGAACGTCCGACTGCGCGGGGACCCTGTACGCACAGACTCCACTTAGAAGGCAGCGTTTGGTTATTAAAAGCCATGTTCGCGGCAGGCACATTAAACACACTCTGTGTTGCCCAATGCCCAGATGGGGAAGTGCGCGTCCCGTAAAATGGGAACACGTCTTTGTTTGTTTTTGTCCCTGCCTGGCAGTGCATGCAAGGCAAAGGTTCAAGTGAGCAGGACTTAAAATGTCGTTCTCAGCGTTAATAGCTGTGCGATTTTATAGCCCTGGATTATACGGTGATCAAAAATTCCATGTGGAAAAACTCTTGCCTGGGTTTTTTTTTTTTGTGTTTGAAATTTGCGTTGAAGTATGTTTAGGATTTCTGTACACCTGCTATGTTCACAATAAAAAATATTATTTTCATAAATCTAGATGTGTGTACCATGTCTCATAGATGGCAGGTAATTCTGTTAGCTACAGTTAAACAGTTTTTCCTGTTTGTTTTCTAGATTTTAAATACTGTATTTTGTGTTCCTGAAATTCTAATTTACTGATTCAAATAAGACTAATGAAGCAAGATTGAATAAATTGACATGAAGTAAACTTTTCTCATTTGACTTTCTTACTAAAAAGATTATAAACAAAAGAAAAGGTTTTAATACTACATTCTTTGCTTCACAACAGTGCTCAGAGGAAAACCAGGATGTTAAACCTCTAGTTTGTAGATGGTGATTGTGGCTTTTGCCAGCACACCATGGACAGTGTCCATAAGCCCCAAAGGATGCCAGCCCCTGCTAACTGGCAGACCCCCCCCCCTTCTCGCCCCCCAGTGTGGCAGTCATACTTGGGAACAAGGTGCCTAGGTGCTGCTCTCTGCCCTGTACGCACTCTCAGGAGCAGCTGTGTTTGAGGTGATGTCCTCACTCTGGAGGTTTTCACACACACCAGACTGACGCCTAGCAACACCGATTCCCACTCCACTTGTCTCATGTGGAGCACCTACGGTCCCTCTCTGTCACGTTAGAGTGGTCATGTTGCCCCCCTCCCGAATCTTACCTTCTAAATTGAATCAGATAAAATTCTCAGGCTTGTATTTCCTTCTTGTTATACTTTTCGGCATTAATTTATGCATAAATAAAGTAATAGATGGGTGACTAATCTGATTAACTATAAAGTATGACTGGATAAATTTGTATTTTCACTCCTACTTTTACAGTGATGTTTACAGCCTTACTTAGAGTATGTGGGGCTTGTCATCGCTCAGCTTCCGTGACTTTATTACCATCTCATCCCACAATAATCTGAGGACCTCGGTGCAGCGGGTGGCGGAGTTATAAGGTTCATGTTTGTAAGCTACCGAGGGAGAGATGACACATTTACGATGATCTCCGCTGCACGCTACCCACCTCAGGCCAGGGAGAGCATTCGGCTGCGGGGGAGGGGGAGCGGGGGCGCTCATTGTTCGCGTCATCCATCAGGCATGCAGGCTCCTAGCATTGCACGCGAGTGAGCGGTACCGGCGCCGATCGACAACTGGCCGGCCCGCTACCTATGGAGGACTCGCCTACTGCTGTTCCCCTGCCTTCACACGGGTTATTGTGATGGAAATGCAGTGTGTCCATGAAATGCAGAGGTGCTTTAAGCGGATGGCAGGCCTTGTTTATCAATCATTTTAAGACACTTTTCCTTGAATGAGAAAAAAGAGGCCTTGGAATGCATCTGTGGAAGTGCTGTCAGACGTCAGTAAGCCAGTAATTCTCGGGCAGACAGACTCTCTGCAGGCTCTTCCCCCGTGTCCGGCCTAGCATGCCGTTTCATCTTTTCATGCCAGCTTAGGGTGAAGCACGTTAAAGGCGGCCTCTCGGCCCAGCGCCGCCTCAGGCCCGGGGGCCTAGCCTCACTGTCCCCCAGGAGAAGCACCCTCTGCGGCCTTAAATCCTGTTATCCAGGGAAAATGCGGCACAAGCGCTGCAAAAAAACAAGCCGGCGCTGCTCCCTTTGTGCAGCGTGCATTGTCTCTTAGGTTTTACATATTGTTGAATATGTCATAAATATTCATGAACAAAAGAGTGGCTGAGAAATTGCGCTGCACATAATCCAAAGCTTGCCAAAAGGCACTGGCTTCAAAGTGCAGCCCTGGCTCATGCCGACAGACTTACTGTATAATTATCAAAGATCCTGTAAGTTGTTACAGTCTGTCAGTGTCGATCACATCATAAAATTGGCAGCTTCAATATCCTCTTTCCATACAGCACTGTCAGATGTACGTCTGTCACCTTGGCCAGAGGGACGTCGCAGTGTGCTTCTCTCCAGCACAAGATGACAGCCACCTAACAGGTTGTCATCTCGATGCTAATTTGACCCCATACAACCAGAGACCACAGCACACCTGCCAGGGGCGGATGCTATCTCCAAGCAACGATGGTGCTGCTCTTGACCACGTGTGAAACCCAGTAGACCATCAAGTCCTACGTGGACTGTCAGTCCGTGGGATAAAAGGCAGAACTTTTAATTGTCTCTCACATTGTTCATCTGAATGCACATTTAATTACGTCTTAATTACATGCGGTGCCACACGCTGCCCTTTTATATTGTTTTGACCATTTTTATTTAAGTGCATTTAACCATAAAAACGATTCAGTGGAGAAGGAGGAGATATTTAATGTAGCAAGGAAAGTATTTATATCAAAACCAGAGGGTTGCAATAAGTGCATGTGGCGTTGGAAGTTGACAGAAGATTTCCAGGCAACAGTAAAAAAATAAAAACGAACAGACATAAACATACTGAGCCCTGGGCTTTTCATGGTGGAACAAGTTCGGGTAAAAAGCAGCATCCAAACTTCTGACAACATTACCAGCCACCTCCTCCACAGTCTGGACTGCTTTGTCCTGACCAGATCCTGTGGATGCCTCGAAAGCTTCAATTGCATAAATGCAAGAAAATATTTCTGGAAGTACTAAAACATGCACCAAGTTGAAAATCATGAAAGCAAGGATCCTGTTTTAGAATTTTTATGATGAAACTCACTATAAATTTTGGCAAATATGGGCCTAATGTGGCTGTGTGCCTGGAGTTCTATCACTTCTCCCTGAACTTTAAATCACCCTTGTCTTATAATGAGCACAACGTGCTTTACTTCTCCATGCGCTGCATTGCACTGTATTTTATGAGTGTCCTACAAGTGAATCTCAGGTGTGGGTTACGATTAAAAGTTGACTAACAAAAAAAATAGCTAAAAAAATGAGAATCAGTTGGAACTTCAAACTTGTTATTTGTGAATCGTGAAGTCAGTCCACTAAATTTGAGCATGACGGGCAAAGTCTACTTTGAATAATTTCTGGAGCGAAAGCAGTGAGTGTTGCCAACAGGGGCGGGCAACAGAGGGAAGTAACGAGTAGTCCCAGTGATGGCAAGGAGAGTGGGTGGGGGGGCAACCGATGGAAGGCAACCTCAACTTCAAAGCTCTCCCCGAGATCCGGTAAAGATGACTGACAGAACCTGCAGACATCAATGACTGACTTTCTTCCCGGCCTGTTTCCACAACCACCGCGGCTTCAAATAGAATTCAATGAGGAACAACCTTGGCTCCTTATTATTATGGATATGAGTGCTGAGACTGCTCAGGGGAAAAGAAGAATATAATTAATAACCTGAATGAAACCATAAGATTTCACCCCACACACCCCTGTGCGTTTTCTGTGCCTCTCAGAGTCTCAGAGCAACAGAACAAACACCCAACACCATCTTTTTGATATTATGATTTATTCTAACGAGTATGTTTTTTATGGAGCTTCCCAACACGGAACTACGCCGCATGATCAAATGAACCCTCAGCGTTCGTTTATTTTTGTTGTTTTACTGCGAAGAGGTGCAGGAAACAGCAGCCTATTTACACTCGGCAAAACTCACTCAATCACCATTGAAACTACATTAGCAGAATATGGGGTTCAGTCAATACAAAAGGCTCACTAGTGTGTCCCTGCAGTTTAAGTCCTGTTTGTATCGGAGATGATCGTCTGTAAAAGATTAGCTAATTGAATTCACAGAGGAAGAGGCTTTTCAAGTCTCAATTATGCGGTTGCAGTAACTTCTGTACAGTGCATACCCATTGCCTTTGTCTTGAGAGTCGTTAATCTGTTCTAATTGGCCTTTAGGGACCATTTGGGAAAACCTTATGTTATTTCAGAGCTTCCCCAAACAAACTGACAATTAACTTCGGTTGTAGAGCGACACTTTTTACAACCGTCAGGCAAACCTAAAGCACTCGCACGTTGCCGCGGAGGAACACTTGCTGTTAAACGCATGTCACGCGGGACTCAGCCTTTCATAAGCGCACAGAAACATCTGCATCCAGCCCCGAGCTGAGAGTAGACACGCACATCTGCTGTGGAAGACCACGAGAGATGCCGGAGCTCAACTGCCTGGGATTCACGCGGCTGCCGCTGCTGCAGTCTCCATGGTTTTAGCTGTCTGTGAACACCTCAGGGCGACAGTGGCAGGAACAGTGTGTGCTTTGTGGCAAAGCTGGGGACAGCAGAGAGCTCACCCTGTGGGGGGCATCAAAATCCCTCCCCCTACGTCCCACTACCCTGCTGCCAACCTAGCCCCTAATCCTACTGCAACATTGTGGACTTATAGCCACGTCTGCTCAGTGGGCAGGTCTGATTCCTGACCCACCTTTCCCTGTATCCACAAAAAGGCATGGCCTTTCCATTGTTTCGGCCATATTTAACTCCACCCCTAACCACAGGCGTCTTTTTCCGTAACCACAAGGCCAGCAACCTCGCTGACCCCCTTCACAACCCGCCCATCACTTGGCAATTACACCTTCAGCCGCCATGACAAAGGCGCACACAAAGATGGATCTGGGGTTTTTCTCATGGCAACAGCCACCCCACTGTGTCCGTGGAGGAGTTGTACATCCCATAATACAGGCAAATGTATTGTTGTCACATAAAAATGGAAGAAAGCATGGTTCCCTTTTCAGCCAAACACTGCAGTATTCTATTAGTCTTCTATACCGTGAAAATAAGTGTTTTTTTACATTTATGTGTTTGCAAGATAAATCATTGTCCATTTGTCTTTCAATTTTGCATTGTTTTTCATCAAAACTAAGGTTAATGTAAATCATTGTCACTAAGCTCTTTCTTGTGTACAGAATATGGCAGCTGTAAAAAAAAAATACAGGAAAAAAACAATTGCAATGCAAGTAGTGATGAAAGACTGAACAGTGGAGGTGTCTCAGGTGGAGTTGTTGGAGGACGGAGAAACGGGAAGGCACAGCTGGAGCCAGGTGTGGGTGTCTGTGGTAGGATAGCAGGACACCAAGAGCAGGACTGGGGCTGTAATCCTACACTCATAGGGGGCGCTGATCTCGGCTGGTCTGCTCATGGAACCTGGGCATTACTGGTACTACGAGGGGGTGTGGGGTTTGCACGCCCTGGGCTTTATACAGCCTACAAGTGGAGACCCTTTGTCCCCTTCTTGGAGCCAGGCAGGTGGGTTAACACTTTGTTGTGAGGCTGAGGAATAGTGCTTTAACACACTTTGACCTTTTCTAGTAACAGGTTACTGTCCAAACTCACGCAGCACACGTCGAATACAGCCAGCCATTCCTAAGCATTGTACAATAATATATTTGCAGGATTCATTTATCTGGTGTGAAAATAACATGTTCTCACAGACTTTCTTTGTTGCATCAGCTTTTTCATCAGACACATTTAAGATCCTATTTTTAAAAACTGTTTTTTTGGATCTGACTTTTTTGTGTGTGCATGTACAGTACACAGTATATGGATCTAATATTCAGTGGTATTTTACATAATATATTACATCCTTTTTTATGTAACTGATAAATACAAAGTATATCATGTAAACAAAAGCAAAGTATGATTTGTAAACAAATGTAAAAAATTAAACAATCGTTTCTCCTCTTCACAGCAGCTATTGAAATACATCTTTGTATAATTTGTGAAATATTCATGCCACTTTGTAAGGCATGTGTTCAGCACTATAGCAGGGGGTGACAGTTTGAAAACATTGTACTTTTAGCCAGAGTTATAGATCACATACCAGTGAGTGTATTCCATGTATTACAACCCCTAAACAGGTAAAAGAAATTCTGTTGATTGGTATGAAAGTCAACAAGCATTACAAGGAGAGGTATGAAGAGGTGCGGAAGGATGAAGCTGTACAGGCATGTACCTCCTTTTCTCCTCAGCGATGCTCCACTTTTCCCCCATGACCAGCCAGCTCCACTCTGCTCCACCACAACGTGGCCCTTGGACTCGACACTGTGCTTGGAGCCACACTGAACCACCAGAGACATTGAAATGCCATGATACACTGACAGTCTCCAGGCAGTCAGGCACTTTGGAGCACTAGACACTATGCCCACTTAATTCAGGATGTGCCCACCTGAGTGCGGCCAGACCACCCACGGGGGCTTCATCCACCATCTGGAGGCATTACCACAAGACAAAAAAAGCCTTTACGCTTTTTCTCTTCAGAAAAGCCCTTACACCTGTTCCCTTTGGAAAACACAACAAAAACTACATTGTTGCCTTGGCGTGCACTACACAAACCTTTTAAAACATTAACTTCATAGTAAATGACAGGTATCGAGCACAATGTATTTCAGCCACAAAAAATTATACCAATTTGTTACAGTTTGAGGGTAAATTTGTTTATCATAGCTGTCACTTTAAATAAACCCTGGAATTTCCACCAAAAATAAATAACTGGCCTTGTGCAAAAGAATTTCACAACAGAAAATAAACTGTACCGTTTTGTTGTGAACTTCTGCTTGAACAAGATGACAAAAGATTTGTGCTTTGAGCTGGAAGTCATTTTATGGACAAGGGATGTCAACACTGCAGACATTTTCTGGTTGATGAGCAGACAGTACAGGAACAACTCAGGCAAATGGTGGAAGCAACAAAGCATTACATGAGTAAAGACACAAGAAGGATCTGGAAGAAAAAACAGCCCCATAAAATATTAATTCAATATTTACTCACAAGTAAGTATTCACAACACTCCGAGGAATGCCACGTGAGCTACTGCACCTGTGCTTACTGATGGCTTTGGGACATTGAGGATGTGTACCATTGCATGATGGGTAAGCTCTTACAGACCAAGACCTCAGCTGCAGCATTCTAGCAAACTTTCAGACTTTCAAACTCATTATAAAACTAATGTTTGTAGTGAGTTAAAACCTTCCCTGAACAGTATTTTTTTTCAGTTTGTCTTCATTTAAACATGAATTCAAAAGTTGTTCCTTTTTACAGTGGTTTTCTCAACTGACATGCGCATTGCCCAGGAAGTGCAGCTTTGCAAAGTGCAACTTTGGTTAACGTCATAATCCTCCAGGGCAATTTCTCAAAGAGGATGACGAGCCTTGTGGACTATTTCACGCGGATGGAGGAGAATGTTAAAGACTCAAATGTAGAGCAGCCTCCAACTGGTGTATCTAACTTGCAGACATATTTCTTTTCCACGGGAGGTGGTCGTGACAAATTAGAAGCCTAAAAATGTTCTGACGGTGTAAAAACTACAGCTGTCACCGAGGAGATGGTGATCAGACTCCCGAACGGCAGGATCTCTCTGCGCCGCTCAGAGATCCATATGGACATCCTAATGTGGAACTTAAGTCTGATAGACAATTGTACACTGTGCAACACAATAAAGACAACGCTTCAGCAGGCCGCACGTGGTCTCTTTTCAAAGCAGAAAATTACAACCACTTTACGGCTACAGGTTTACTTGATGAGCTTTCTACATAAGCACGAAAAGTTATGTCCTAGTCCCTTAACTATCTAAAACAAGTCTGAGAATGACGGCTGTTTTTCTCGCCCTCGGGGGGCCGTGGCCTGCTCTGTGTTCTCACTGCCCGTAGTTAGTCCCCTTTGGAACTCTGCATGGAAAAAGGGGATTCCCTGAATAACTGGCACGCGCCGCTTTCAGCAAGTAGGTGAATAATGAACAGTAGCATTTAATTTTGTCCACCCGAGACCCCTGCCACCAATGGGGGCAGCATTTAAGGGGATTAGCGCTGTTTGGCTGGAGTGTGACAATTGCAATGCCCCCCCCCCAACCCTGCTCAGCGAGGGTGAAGCTCCACTGTTCAGTAAGAAATGTGGCGGGTAGCTCTGATGAGGTTGGAACGTGGACGATCACATAACAAAGAGGCTTTTTGCCACAGTAGTTTCTCTAGAGACAGGTGATGGGCAGCAGTCGTTATTATTAATGAAAGAAACTGGTGTGACAATGTAACATCTAGAAAACGTTAATAACGACTAAATAATTTAGAGGTTGCTAACGTGCATGAGGTTTGTAGTGTATTTTCCAATGAAACAACTAAGAAGCACGGAAAAGTAAATTAAAATTTAAATTCAGTGCACATGTGAGCTGTCATCTAGGTTCTTTATGACGGTGATTTTCTCTTCACCATTCTTGTTTCTCAAATGAACAGATTCCTGCACAGTGCAGCTGTGGGCAGCTCATGCCAAAATTAATTTTGTGTTGTGGCAAAAAAAAAGGAATTAAACATGTAGCAACCGAAGCCGAGGCAGCAAATCCCAGTTCTGCATCATTAAAGGTCGAGAGGTCACTGGCTCGACGGGAGACACTGAGGAAACACAACACTTCTCTCCCACTGAGAACAAATGTGTTGCATGGCAACTCTGAACAATTCTGCATTCTTAGAATGCTTAAATTTGTAAAACTTCGTTTTTTTCCTGCAAGTGCAACATAACTCAAACACTATTAAGGAGGGGGGGGGTTAGGTCTTCATCTGGTGATAACACTGATGATGCAACAAGAAAAACAGACCATGCAAACATATGGTGGACATATGGGCCATTTGAATAGATTCCTTCTAAAATATCTACCAGAATTTTCTTGGAAATGGTATCTGTCTATGGAGTGAAATAACTCAACACAGATGACCGTTTTCTAAGATTTGTAGCTAGCTTCTCGCCTGCACTTTTCATTTTTAGCATCAACTCTTTTTAATAAAAATCGAGTTTCAGGTAGCAAAGATGTTTTTTTTTTGTTTAAATAATGAATAAAAATGACATTTAGGGGAGGCTGTTTAGCATAGCATGTGAAATTATCTCAGGAGGTCGGACTCCTGTAGTGAAGGCTGGGTCGTGAGTGAACCCAAGTGGTTCCTAATTAAGCTGAGGTCTGTGCTGATGTCACCGACGCAGAGAGGGGGTACAGGTTCCATGCCAAAGCACCTGTTGTTTTGGAAAGTCGCATCTGATGTCATTAGCTGTCCCCCGCAGGCGGCTCGGGGCCCCCGCCGACTTGCGGACAGCTCGACCCCCGCGTCCGAATCCGGAGCTCGTGGCAGTCGAAGGGCATCCGGCACCACCGTGTCGGAGGCGGGTCGGATCAAACCAACACCTGCCTCACCCGCGCCTGTGGACACACACACATACTTACGTGCTCGCAGACACGCACACACAGAGCCTCCTGGCCTTTCTACATATGGGCTTCATGCCTCTGATGTAAGCCTGATTACGGCCCCCCCTCTTGCGATGAGGGTTCCTGAAGGATTTTGGTCTTACTTTAATCGATGGCCCTGGGAACGCAGGGCGGCTACACTCGATATCAATACACACCAGACACGGCGGGCGATGAAATAACCACTCGTGTGAGAAAAGGGATGCTTAAATGCAACCCCAGTAATTGGTGAAGTGGCGTTCATGCCGTTGCTGTAGCACGTGCACTTAGACGCAAACCGCACAACGCCTGCCGATGAGCGGCAGTTATAATTCGCTGTCAGCCCACTTCCTGAAGCCCCAAGAGCGGACTTTGTGACAGATGCCTTTGGACCATTCTGCGTCAAGTATGAGGCCAGGTGAAAAGCCATCTGAACTCAGAAATACAACTGCTTGTGTCAACAGTGAGCTGACCCTGTAAACCGTTGCTGAATGCCACAGGCGTAACCGGTTTTCTCAGCAGTCGAGGTAAACCTCTAGCAATAAAATATCCTAAAAGCCCTTCTCTTTGGCCTGACACACAACCTAATGTGCACCACCCTGCCAAGAAGATATATTTCTCATGCAACAAGATCAATATGTAAGACTCTTCTGTCCTTCCCACACTCATCTTCACATATGGAGTTCCATGTATTTTATTTGTACCTGTTAAACATAACCACATGACCTGAACTGAACATACAAATACTGTAAAATTCTAACCCAGACAGCTACACTGGTGCTCAGTTATTTCATTACACCCCTTAGACATCTGTTCTATCAAATATAATAAGTGCAAATTAGGTTTTTTTGTCCCTGCTGGTTGTCCTTCAGTTGATACTGTCACTTTTCATGTTGTTTGCCACTTCATCCTGGGTCGCCCTACTTTTTGGTTCACGATGCTACACAGAGAGACTAGTTCTATGGCCACAGGGACGTTGTGAATGAAGAGGCTTAAAGGTACTGACAAAATGAATGTTCCTGATGTGCTTTGCTGTTTGTTATGGACATTTCTGTAGCCCATGAGAATGTGATTGACTACAGGAAATGTCATAATCTACTTTTGGCTTTTTGTTGGCCCCTAAGGTAAAAGCCCCCCTGTTGTTCTATAACTTTGATTGCCTTGCGAGTACCCCTGTGTTTCACCCGCAGCAGGTGACAGGGTAGGGTGGCAAACTGTAGAATTTCCTGTATTAACCAAAACCACTGCTCTGCACATGTGGATTAGGTTAAGGAGCCTACAGAGATGGACTGCTCAGAGGGGTGAGAGCTTCGCGTCACCACAGAGTGCTTGCTCCATCACTCCGACTCCAGGCTTGACAGGCCTGGGGCCCTGGTGGGGGTTCCCAAAGGGCTGTGGTAACAGCACACCTGTCCCCCATAAGAGGGCGAGTGTGAAACAGAATGTCACCTGACACCTGATGGCAAAACACGCCAACAGTCCCTGGACTTCATGATGGGCCTCCGAGAAAATAAAAACTTACAGAGAATATTCTATGCGTGTGCTTCCTGACAACTGTCAAGACCCTTCTTACATGAGCTGCCCCATCTCTTGGCTTCTCCTGATATGCTGTGACATGCATTTTATGTTGGTTGGAAAAGAACCTGGAGGCCCTGTATATTCTGTAAGGTATAACTGACAGATGAGACAGGGTCTCTCACCTGTACATGCACGGCATCATCTGTCCTCTCTTCACCCATTGGCTAAGGTGAGTATCTCTGCATCCAGTACATGGGATCATCTTTACACAACAGCAGTCTAGAAAATATAGCTACATTTTTTTTTTGTTTTGATGTCACTCTCTAGTTATGGAACATGAGAATGGAGGAATCCTGCCCCCCTCCAACCCCAGAAAAAGGCACTAGGGAAGAAAAGGCAGAGCTCCAGGAAGCCATGGGAGCCAAGATTCTGCTGAAGTGTCATGGTGATTTCAACTCCTCGTGGGAGTGGGGGAAGGGGTAAGTGAGGCCAGCACTGCAACAGGAGTATTCACCCGTGGTGCCCCCCCAAAGCCATTTTCCACAGGGCACATGGACCACACCTCCTTCATCCTTCCTCCGGGGCTTCCTTTGTCTAGCACGGAAATGTTTGCACTCACTCAGAACCATGAGGGATAAGCCCCTCACTGTCTCCCTGCTCGTTAGCACTTGGAAACCCACGTGTGAAACGCTGTTGTGACATGTAAGCCCACGGTGCACCGCGGTCTTCCTGCAAAGACTACACCACCCACCCCTCAATGCTAAGGCCACGCCCTAAAATGTCACTGAAGCAACTCCTTCACCCTTAAAAAATTTAAAAGACTGCATCTCCCTTATGCACACATGACCCCAGCAGAGGCTGCCCCAAACCCACCTACCCCACTCCTTTGTGGGCACAGTCCAGCACCAAGCAACCAATCCAGCAGCCATGTCAGGCTTAATAAGGGTAATTTATTAGTGTCATCGCTAACGACCCATTTGTGCTGCGAACAGAAAAGGTCACGGGCGGCTGCTCAGAACTGCAACAATGCGGTGGTTTGAGGAGCCTGTCTCTGTCGCATTTACCCACGTCAATCAGCGCATTCATTAGGGAAGTGGACTCGACTGGAGTGACGAGAGGCCGGCTGGCATCATGCTAAGGTGTATTACGTGCTGAATAGGTTTAATTGGCGGCTAATCAATGTGCTCAAACTTATCGCAAGACTCCGGCGTATTAATAGCCCCTGCTTTAATTTTTAAAGAAATAACCTTTAAACCAACAACAGCATTGATTATGGACCTGCTTAGATATTTGACATTTGAAAACAAAAAAACTAAAACGAGATCTCATTTAATTAATTCACTTAAAATGTCACAATAATATTGTTTAATGTTTATTTTAACGAGTACTCCTCATTCCTCAATAAAATATGAAAAGCAATATTAAGAGTATTTTAATTAATTTAAATATGCATGAGCTATGTAGATTTAACTGCTTTATTAGAATAAATATTTTTTCGCTTATTTGCCACTGAACCTCAAGAGCCAAAGTCTTTTTTTTGACACCGGAAAAATATGGAGTAAAGTAGGACAAAAAAAATGTTTATCTATATATAACTGTAGTGTTGATATCCGTGATGAGGAGGGTTAGGGAGACAGATATCTTACTGAACATGTCCAGGGATAACAATGACAGGGATGTGCTGTTTTGGGCATCAGCCCAGCAGCTTTCCCATCATGCACTTCTCTCACATTGCTGGCATTGCTTGCCTACTTGATGGAAGGGAGGGGGCGCAGAGTGGCAGACTGCCCGTGGTGTCAAGAAGTAGTGTGTACGCACTCACATACTCACACGCACACACATGCGTTGAACCTTCTCAAAAGATACCTACCGGTACATGTGGTCGCACACAGACACATTGACAAGGGCACGTGTGCACAAACATGCTATTGCACTAGAACTCAGAGGGTGAGGCAAGAAAAGCTGCGTAAAACACAATTGCACGCACAGATGCGCGTGCTGACGCACACACGTACAAGTGCGGGCGCTCACCAGAGGATATCGGTCAGGTCAAACCTCTCTCACTGACTGGTGACCCGTTCTCCCCCAGTGACGCAGAGGGCAGACATTAGCTAAGCCCTGGGCAGGATGGTCAGTGTGTGTCCGTCACCGACACCTTACACACAAGTAGCTCAGCGGTCAGCCTCTGATGCACTGTAACACTGGAGTAATAAGCAGGAGCCACAAAGGCAGAGGGCTGGTTTCCAGCAGAGGCTGCTCTGTGTTTATAAACACCTAGACCTACACACAAATGGGCATATGGATGCAGCATAAACATAAAGATAATTGTAAATGTGGAAAACAGTGTTGTGTAGCTATCGCTAATTTTTCTGTGAAAACACCCCTCATTAGCGTTATAACCATGTTCTTGCACTCTAAATGAGTCGTGGTAAAGTTAGCGAACGAAACCCCTGTGTTGGACATGGATGAACGCATCTTTGAGAAAAAGTTTAATAAAATCTTCCAGGCTTACAGTGTAGGGGTTTCTTCCTGTGGTGTATGTATAATTATTAGACAGCCTCCATCTTTAATAATTTACCAGTACAGGTAGCTTTGTATGTGTACACCTCATCTGCACAACCCAAAGTTTTTTATTTTAAAACAGCAACGTTTATTTCCATTTAGCAAAAGTGAAATAGACTACTGCAATCCTCTTCCACTTCTGTCGAACACTGCTGACAGGCTGAAAAGATGCACTCCAACAACATGGACACGGTGGGACAAAAAAAAAAAATCCTGCATCCTTTTATCTCTTCGTACCAGCAACACCAGTCTCATCCATCAGTGTCAGTGTCATCTTTGCTTTGTGTGTGTGTGTGTGTGTGTGTGTGTGTGTGTGTGTGTGTATATATATATATATATATATATATATATATTTTTTT
>JABJVR010000037.1:2766663-2804234 GCA_025773905.1 Chitala chitala | reverse complement strand
GCTGCGGGCATCCTCATTTTGTAATTTTTAAATTTGTTTGCTCACAGTTTGCCTTTTGCTGTAACGGTATGGGGTACGTGCTGCCGGCCCCCCCCCCCCCTCCAACTCAAAGAAAATATGCTGTACATGGCTGCCATACACAGCACGTCTCAGGCTCAATGTTCTTACCTAGTTCTGCGCCTTCTCTGGGACATGCGGACATCAGTCCTGGTGCATGCTGGGGCATCTCTTCAAAAAGCTCCACGCACCACTTCAAAAACAGAGAACCACGTCCCTTTGATGTGGTGCTGCATCCAATGCTTAGAAATATGAAAATAATCAAAAACAAGATTTGAGTCATCAACTGACACAAATGAGAATTGCATTTATAACATGTGACCGGTAACATTAATTCAGCTAATTAAATTCAGAAATTGCAGACACTTCCTTTAGACTTTCAGTTTGCTTTTTGTGAAACTCAGACCGAGAGACGTAACTCAAATTAGAAATTAAGTAGTCGCGGAGCAGTCAGATATTTTTAACAACTTTTCTGTAAATATGCTTCTATAAATCTTTCATTATCTTGACAGAGAAGCACTGCGTGCAACAGCGGGTGTTAAATACAACTAGGGAAGACCTTCAGGAAAGCCAGCCATGGACTTTTTCACGACAGCAACATGTTAAAATGGAAGAAATTCAAAGACATTTACATGTAATGTAACATTTTAGTTTATTAACTATGTCAATTCAGCCTGTGTAATACTATAAGTTCTTATGATGGCCATTAGAGGGCGCAGAAGCTCAACATTCCGGACATGCCTCCAGGCAGTCCTGACAGATTCTTTCCCAGGAGGGGAACATTTGGGCGATTATCTGACACGCATTCAAAACATAAGCATCATGTCAAAAAGAGAGCAGATTTTCGCAGGACCCAGCTCAGGGAGAAGCAGTCGGCCGCGGACCGCTGTTATTTCACGGCTAAACGGTGACAGCGGTACAAATGAACCAAGTTCTCGGTGGCATGTTCGGAATAATGGGGGCAGACAAGTCTTCTGGGACAAATCAGCGGCACAGTGCTGGGGGATGAGGGGGGCAGCGTGATAGAGCCGATCGCCAGACAGGCAACACAACTCGCCATGCCACCAGCAGCCGTGCCGGAATAATGTACCACCCATCCTTTGACCAAGTGGTCAAACCCCCTCCCCACTGATGCCCAAAATGTCAGACTCTCTACTCCCATGTGCCCCCATGTTTATCTAACCTCAGTGTTTGGTAGATATCACCAAAAAATTATTTGAATAAGGGACATATACTGGCCCAAGCACATACCCCTACATATCAGCATAGGTGTTTTGTCTGATTGTGAATGGGTTTTTTTTTTAATTTAGCTTCCTCCTGTTAAAACATGTGTCACATGTTAACTGAATGTCTATTGGTATAAGGGCAATATGGACACTTGATACAAGGTTGGTTTCAGGCCATGAAAAACGTTTATTGTTCATGTCACCTCCAAAACAAGACAGTCTCTTTCATCTCTGCCCTTTTACACTTCATTTCCTACTCTTCTTTGTTGATGACAACATGGAAAATAAGGTCTGCCCTTAAACGACCCCCACCCCCTACCTCTTGGCCACCCGCTTACTTTGTGGGGCTCTGAAGGAGCTGGGGACACTCCTGAAGGCTGACTAAAGGGCTTCTCTACCTCTCTCTTGATCAGGCCAGGCTACTACTTGCACACGTGATACCCATAATGCTGCCATCCTCTGATTGGCCATTCAATCTCCACCTATTACATTTGAGATGAAACCCATTGCATGTGACTTGCTGGAGTGATTGACGATGAAGAAATACGTTGGGCATTTTATTGCAGGCAATACTACCCGGGCAATGGGCAGTGAAGTCATTCATTTTTTTTTATTTCATTCATATGCATAAATATTTAACCAAGCCTTGACGGTTTTATAGACCACTCATTCTGCTGAACAATCAGTTGAAGCAGCGTTTAAAAATGGGCATATGCTTGCTTTCAAGTGCCAACACGGCCATCGGATTTATGAAAAGAACAGCTACAGCAGACTGCCCGCCCTCACATTTCAATGTGGCTGTGGTGCATGTGCACGCTTGGCCATTAACGTGCATGACCGTGGCACAACGTACCCTCCCAACAGTGGGCGTGGCTCCTGTTGAAGGCACAGAGCTGTTGTGAGAAGAATGCAGAGCGTGACCAAAACTGTGTTCATCCTGGTGAGGTATTCCCTCTGTGGCCAGGTACACAGACGTTACGCCTGTTCTACCACTACAGAGGGTCTACTGTGTCAGCTAACAAGCTAAACTTTGGAAATTTCTATTGACATACTTCAATTTTCTAGTTTGAAGGGAGAAAGATTGCAATGTGGGAAGATGGTGGGGGTGATACAGGGGGAATAGCACATTGCCTTCGTGCCATTTCTCAGAGCTTCCCCCCGCCCTTCCCTAACCCATAGGCTCCCTCCTTCATAGCAGGCTTCTTCTCAGCTGGAGCTGGGCCTTTCTGGCCACGTGGCCCCTCCCTGGAGCAGGAGGAAACCATACACCCACATACCTCATGAAATCGGAGGGGTGCATGTTGACAAGAGCAACCAAGAATGACCGAAGGCAAAAATGAGGGTTAATGCAGCGGTCTGTGTCAGTCCAAAACAGCAGGACTCTCCCACACCAGGCGCACGCCAGGCCGGTTAACGGCCAGATCAGGCCAGGGGCCGCCTGTCACTCAGCAGGGAAAGCGTGCTCACTTGCACACACGTTTGCATGCTCACGCATACACGCACACACACCAACCGTTTCACAGTGACTGCATGCACTGGCTAAGGGTGGAATGGCCCAGATGTCCACTTGGGAAAGGAGGCAGCAGCTTCCTTTGTAGGGCCGGAGCCAGGCAACTCCCTCAGCTTCCAGAGCAGCCATTACTTCAAGCGTCTCCAAGTTCCCGCCAACGAATCAGATCTCAGCATAATCAGGGCCCAATCAAATCAACCCCCCCCCCCCCTCCTCAAATGGCTTCTTGTCAATTACAATCAAAGGCACTTTCACTTGTATAAACCTCTTCACTTGGCTATTTTCTTTTATTCCCCCCTCCCACCACCTTGTAATCTAGGAAGATGTGCCAAAAATAATATTTCATTTCCCTGGGAAATAGAGTGTCACTGTCAAAACGTGTATGTATGAGGTGCTCTGCTTATCACTTTCCTTTTCTGTGCTGTTGATGAAAAGATAATTACAGCTGGTTCAGTCTCATAGTCACTTCTGTCCTTCGTCCTTGATGGTTTGATGTGCTCATCTGTTTCTCCGTGATAATTTTTTTTCACACATCTGATTTTAAGGTAAATATAAGATAACAGAGCTGTGCCTTAATAAATAGCTGGCTAGGCAGCCTTTATTGTCATTGTGTACCTATAGATGTCACAACAAAATTTGTTCTCTGCATTTAACCCATCCCCCTGGGGGGAGCAGTGGGCAGACACATGCAGCACCTGGGGAGCTAGCACTGGGTGTCTTGCTCAAGGACACACCTGGGCTGGGATTTGAACCCATTGCGCCACCAGAAGTTTAAATATTTAGTCTCTTTTGAGTACTTTGTTGGACCTTGCTTTTTAGATTTTCTGTAATATATGCTTGCAGCAACGTTCTTGTTTGAACATTCCAGATGCTTTGATGGTATCGTTAGGCTGTATGATGTGAGCATACAGTACACAGAACGCATGTACCAAAGATACAGTACACGCAGTACACGCCTAAACATGTCACATGTTAACGTGTAACCAGAATAAGAAAGTGTTACAAATAATGCAAAGTAAATATTACAATCATGAATAGAAATAAGTGACAAATGCAGAAAAAAATGTACATGCGTGAAATCAGTAATTTGTCACTCATGTGAAGAGCATGCAACAGCTGTAAATTTCCACAATAACTATGGGTGTTTGTATTTCTATTTTTGAAAGTAGGTCACTTTTTTTGTCCTGGACCCCAAACGAAGCAAAACAACCTCTTTCTGTTCACATAAAACCAAGAAAAGACAAACATCTCTATCCCAAGTAAATTTTTTCCTTTATCCCCCCCAAGAGTTTACAGTTTACATCTTCTCAACACAAGATCTGTTCTGTGCTTTTATTTGAACTTCACATGAACCCGACCTGAACCCTTAAGTGTACAAAAGAGACATTTTTGTTTCCAGTAATAAATCTCATCTTCACACTTCCAACAAAGCAGTAAGATTTCAATGAGTTAAACGTCACACATTTTTGGCATTTCTTGGAAATTTTAGAAATGTACAAATTCAACAGAGTAAGCAGCCTGTAAATTACTCCAAACTGTATGGAACCAGCATGATAAAAAAAAGATATTACCTCTGTTGAAAAGTACAATTTGTTAAGCTGCTTAAATAATTGTGCTTGTACTTTACATTCAGAGCCTTCCTTAGTGTCCATGGCTACAAATTATGCTGTCATCTGTTTCACCTGTAAATAAGACAGTCAGATTGTGGCTACCATAAACTGAATAATGAGCATAGCTCCAAACCCAGCATAAAAACTAATACAAAGTCCTTAGTTGCATACAGTCCAGTTTCTTTTTACTTACATTTGCTCACTGATTGATATATACACTATATTGCCAAAAGTATTGGGATACCCCTCCAAATCATTGTTGAGGTGTTGAGGTGTTCCAATCACCTCCATGGCCACAGGTGTATAAAATCAAGCACCTAGGCATGCAGGCTGCTTCTACAAACATTTGTGAAAGAATGGGTCGCTCTCAGAAGCTCAGTGAATTTAAGCATGGTACCATGATAGGTTGCTACCTGTGCAATAAGTCCATCCATGAAATTTCTCCAGTACTAAATATTCCATGGTCAACTGTTGGTGGTATTATAACAAAGTGGAAGCAACTGGGAACAACAACAACAACTCAGCCATGAAGTGGTAGACCACGTAAAATGACTTTGGGGATGGCCCCTTCCTGTTCCAACATGACTGCGCTCCAGTGCACAAAGCAAGATCCATAAAGACATGGATGAGTGAGTTTGGGGTGGAGGAACTTGACTGGCCTGCATAGAGTCCTGACCTCAACCCGATAGATCACCTTTGGGATGAATTAGAGTGGAGACTGCGAGCCAGGCCTTCTCATTCAACATCATTCCCTGACCTTATAAATATGCTCCTGGAAGAATGGTCAAACATTCCCATAGACACATTCCTCAACCTTGTGGACAGCCTTCCCAGAAGAGCTGAAGCTGTTATAGCTACAAAGGGTGGGCCAACTCAATATTGAACCGTATGGATGAAGACTGGGATGCCATTAAAGTTCATGTGTTTGTAAAGGCAGGCGTCCCAATACTTTTGGCAATATAGTGTATATTTTGTATCTATGTACATACATAATTTAATGTACATTAAATAATTTTTTATTTTTAGGTAAAGTTTGTTTGGAGAAATAAGTAGTATGTGCAGATGTTATATTTTATGAGTTAATGAAAGAGAAGCCAGATGCTAAATATTTTGCAGCTTATTAAGTATGCCACTGTAATAGCTAGTAAATGAGCCATAAGCCTTTAATAAAACAAAAGACTACAAGTGGTACCATTCATCCAAGGAGCAAAATTAGTTTTCCAGGATTGGCACAGGTACCGAGCACCAGGTAGAACAAGCACAGTTCAAATTTATCACCTGAATAATTATGAGTAACAACCTGTAATGACTTTAGCAGTAATACCAAAAATGTATTCCTTTTTATGTGTTCCGTCATTAATGCTTAGCCTCCTACAATATACTCATAAATATCACTGTTATTATTAATAGCTAATTTTCCCATTAAAAAAATAAAAGTCAGTAACAGAATGGATAAAATGTATGTTTCTTGTTTAATACACATCTTTTTGTAACTTTGTAAGCTTGAATACAATGAAGCCTGGTGTTATCAGTTTTGTGATTGAACAAATAATCAAGGCCGCCATGTGTGTGAACAGTTTCTGCCAAGGCAATCCACAGGTTTGCAAGGCAGCCTCAGACAGGTGTAAGTCAGATGGGTGTAAGTCAGACAGGTGACTATACAGCACATAGACACGCATTTACTTTAGATCGCTGTTTCTGAATGCCTTCCTCACTTGTAGTCAGTCCTCAGAAAGGTCGACAGGCTCAATGACTCAGGCATGTCCCCTTGTTTACAAACTTGCTACTAAGTGTGTTGGGGATGGGGGGGCGGTGTGACTTCCCATCTACCACTTCCTCACCTTCTCAAGTTGAAAGCACAGCTGTTTATTTTTTAATCTGTGTTTTCAAGTAATAAAAAGGAAACAATAAAAAATGTTACTGAAATCCAGCTGTGTAAAGAAGTCAGATCATAGTCTGAGATGATCCACACCTCACATCTAAGTCATCTTAACTTGAAACGTTCTCTGAAATTCTTACAAATATTTAACTATAGTGTTTGACCAATTGTGTTAAATATTAGCAATGTTTAATATTGTGTTAGATATGACAGTAAATCACACCAGTTTCTGGAATATTAATTATAAACATACAGAATTGTCGGTATAATTTTAAATTGAAGACCATTTTTGGTACGCGTTTTGGGAGTGTGCATGTTCTGTCGCTCTCTAACACTTGTTTACACAGTACATTTATTCCCACCGTTTGGGTTTATTTTGCAGCAAAGCAAGTGTGTGTCCCAGCATGCCTGGGGATGGACATAGCACAGCGGTGTTGTGTTTACAGTGGGGTTGGTGATGGAGAGAGGGGGGCAGGGGTGATACTACAGGGTAGAACTGGGCCAGGTTTTATTTTCCATGAGGTCAAAGTGGAAGAAGCCCCCACTGTTCCATGTCTGATCCCAAACAGGGGGCGTCCCAAGCCCGCAGCGGCCCCTGGCCCTGTTTGATGTCCCATCTGCAGGGAATGTTCCTCCTTACTTAGATACAATGTTTCCCATAAACCCTTCCCAGATTGCACTGTGGTAAATGGGGGGATGGGGGTATTGTAGGGGTGGGAATGCAAGGCAAGAGTGGGTGTGTAAAAATCAACAATGCTCTGGACATTGAGTAGCAAACCTCACATTCACAGAGATTCCATATGTAGGTCAGACAGAGAAATTAAAGTATTTCCATCAATTAATCTAGGACAGTGGGCTAGTTATTAAAGTGTGCTCTATGGACCACACTGGACCTCCAAACAAGCACCAGGTGGCCGTGGGCTGACCTTACGTTAAGGCCTGAGAATATTGAATGTTTGGAAAATATGAAATTTTATTAATAGAAATTGTACTTATTATGTAGTTTTGTACAACACAAAAAATGTTAGTATTAGAAGTGAAAAAAATAATAGGAATAGATTAAAAAAAAATGTTATTGGGTTTTTTTCACAGCTGAAAAGATTAAATTTAACCAGTATCTGGTCTAAATAGATCATTTCTGGTTACCTTTACAGGGCTTTTTTAACAAGTGTGTGTATGTTTGTGTATGTGTGTGTATGTGTGTGTATGCATGCCTGCATGAGTGAGTGTGTGTGTGCATGCATGTATCCACCACACCCAGAACAGCCTCCAAATGTGGTCTGTTTTGAGCCAGTGACCGTATTCTACTAACCTTCTCACACTTACTGATGAAGGAAAATTTCAGAAGCTTACAAGCCAGCTTTGTAGCCTACAAGACATGATGTTGGAGAGGAGAGAGTGAAGAGAGCAGACCCAATCCCCGTAAGCCACAATCCTTTCCTGCTGTGATACTCAGAACAAAAGACCCACCCCACACACACACACAGACCCACGCTGTCCCAAGCTCACTGCTGAAAAACTATGGGCATGAACTGTCCTTCTAACAGAGGAAGCACTGTTGTTGTACATGCAGACATCTTTCGTTCATACACTACACAGACACAGTCTTCTGGTACATGTGTGATGATGGACACACAGGAGTGCCCAGGCTACGGTTTGCATGTACAAATCTGACTTGAGTGTCACTTTAGTGTACTGAAACACTTAGTGTATGATCTTTTTTTAAATCAGTAATCAGTAAATTCAAGCTATTTTTCTATATCTATAAAATTATGGAATATATATATATATATATATATATATATATATATATACACCACTGTTGCCTTTATCTTCCATATCTTTTATAGCTGTTCTTTATTTATATAAAACAGTAAATCTTAATAAAAATCTATGCATTGTAAAACATAATTAATCTTAAATGTCTACATGCAAAACAAATGTAACTAAATCACAAATTAGTGCAATAAAATGTAAAACAAATGTTTATGCATAATTTTACATTTAACTTCACTAAGTTTGCACTTGGAACACATTTAATTAATGTCCAAATATATTCTGACAAGTTCATAAAACAAAAATTTCACTTAATCATCTTGTGACATCTTTGTCTTGATACCAGAGCACACGGTTTTCCAGTTTTACAAACATCAACATTTAACATGCACAAGTACATACGCTAATTTATGTTTTTTAATATTAACTTAACACCATATGTCATTGAAATATTAATAAAATTAGGTTTTATATTTAATATGGAAGCAAACATTTCTTCATTATATATATATATATATATATATATATATATATATATAAAACAATAATATATATTTTTTAAATATTTGCAAAGAATCAGCTTCATGTTAAGCTTTAATGTAGGTAAATGATAATAAATAAATAATTTATGTAATAAATTAATTAATAAATCACGCCTATAAAACAATTTACAGATGTGCTCCATTTTTAATATTTATAAATCTGTGAAAAAACTGCACGGTGATTGAGGTTAAATGCGGGTGCTTGACAGATGCAGCTTTTTTGTATGGTGGCGCCTCCATTTATACAGCTGTAAATTCACTGGAGCAGCGTGAGTTATTTTACTTGTATCAGGGGTAATAAAATTGTAATGTTTCACTGGGGACGTGGGCTTATAGCATTCCAGTCACAAATCGCTGTGCCTGCAATGGGGCGCTGAGGCTGTTTTAACGGGATGAGTGCCAGTCACACGTGAAAGGTGGCACATTGTTTGTGATTGGTCCGGTTGGGGCACGGAGACAGCATGAGCCATTTACCTAGCGGTGCTCCTAGCGTGCATTGTCCGGTTGCCGTTTTACACTGAGTGTCGTGTGTTAATTTGCATCAGTAAATGTCAGTGGCTGCCGATGTGGAGAGGAAGACTTGTTACCAGTACGAGTGTGGCATCTGTTAGGTGGTAACAGCCTAGCTTGCTTCTAATGGTTGGAAGGGACGAACGGGGCCTGCTGCGTGAGAGAGCCTGGGGCTCGGTTAGTACATTCTAGCCAAGGTGCTGCTCTCTTTGTCTGCCTGCTGACCACCCTTGAGCCCCTGTTCTCAGCTTGACAGGACGCACCACAAAGACAACAGCATCCAAATGTCTAATGTCTCTTGCTGATCCTCGAGGCTAGTCGGTGGCACTCTTGATGTTTCCTGGACTTAGAGAATAGTGGCCTGTTGGAGGTGATTCTGTCTGGCTGAAGAAGTTCATGACCCAGCCCCTGGGATACCAAAAACATCTCCACATTTAAGTACATTTCACAAAACTTCCACTCTTCATGTACATTCGTCTGATAATAAAGTCAGTCTTTTCGGGAAGAATAATGGTGGCAATAATTAAAGATTTTTTACAATGAATAAATAAAATTAAGAAAGAAAATTTGCATGTAGCACAAACTGACAACATGACAACATACAGATATGTCCACAAATGTCTTGTACTCTGTGTACTTAAAAACAGAAAACCTGGCATAAAATTAAGTGCCCTAAGTACATTTCTTAATGCAGTGGAGCCATATGTCCAAAATATTTTCTCTTACGATGTTTTGATACCGAACGAGTTTGCATGTTTTTTTCAGTCCCTGCTTTCATTTGATAAAAGCAAATTTGAAATTTAAGATGCTGGGTATACTTGGAAAAATTCCACTTAGAACAGATTACCTCAATCAGGATCAGTGTTTCACTTTTTTCAATTAAGGAAAGCAGGAGTGACCTTGAAGACCCGATGTCTCATTATAGGTGATTCTCCAAGCCCGCAAAACACTTTAATTAGAAGCACCCAACTCACAGCAGGAGGGGGAGAGGGGGGTCTGCGGAGAACGAAAGTGTGACAGATTTCATCAGATGTGTGTGTGGTAATTGCAACAGGAACAGAACTTGTTTAGCACCAGTCTTTGTTAGAAGCAAGGCTGTCTGTGGTCAATTACAAGTCATGAAAAAAGAGAGGAAAAGAGAGCAAGAAAAAAAATTAATTGGGGAGGGGAGGCACTTTTTCCCCATTTCACAAACCTAGCTGCATAAAATTCACAACATGGAGCACTGGTTGCTTGAAAGCTGGAACAAAGTCTGAGGATAAACCCCATATAAAAAAGTTAATCAAGGGGACAATTTAAAAAAGGACACAGAAAACAGATTAGACTATGTACCCCCTCTAGCAGCGAGACATTACCACTAGGAACGCAACTGAGGCTCAGTCTCACCGACAGGCAGTGTTCCAATACTACATTTATTGTACAGACCATATGGCCTGTATTCCATACGTGCACTTAACTTCTGTCTCTCTACAGCTCAAAAAGCATTACATCAAAACAGCCAGTCGACCCAATAAAACAACAACAGGAAAAAAAAGAAATGTAAAATCTTTTTTTTTTTTCCCCACGATGCTGGAGACAATAAGAGAATAAGCGATCCCTCATCCTGCGGCAGCAATTTGATCCTTCAAACCAGCATGGCACACGTCGTACTGAGCGGCACTGAAAGGCTCGACTGACAGGCGGTGAGTGCATCCTTTTAAGACCACTTGACAGGAGCTCTTTCAGACATCGCTACCTCTTCGCTGCTGCGCGGAGAGGCATTGTGTGAAACTGGCCTCTCTCCCTCACAACAGGAATCTCCGGTGTTTCATTCCCCTTTCGCCCAGGCTAATAGCACTATGTCTCTCTCTCGCCCTCTCTCCCCCTCTGTCAGGGAGGAAGGGTGTGGATTTAGATGTTAGCGTCCTTCAATCACAAGTGACAGAACATAGATGTTTATATATGTGGTTTTGAGAAGCCCTCACAAAGCCGAAATAAATTCAGGATCAACATATTTCTGGCCTTTGGTTGCAACTGGCATGAGAATATGCATCAGATGGGGCCTTCAGTGAGATACACACACTCACACACATGCACACGCTCTCTGTCTCTCTCTGTCACACACACAGAGTTCCCAGTACAGCTTAATTTTCATATTCCACAAAAATGTGGAATATGGCTTTTCTAAAATTTACTCATCTGCTTTTAATAAAAGGAAGGCAAACCACTAAATAATTTACCCATAAAACAATTCATTCATCTTAAATGACACATTAAGCAGAGCTTAAAAATCATAGCTATGCATATTATAAAATGATGGGAAACAGTTTTATTTCAAAGGACTTGTTTCAAAATATAAGTTTTAAGGGACATTAGCAACCTATAGACCTTCATGATGTGATGTTTTTATACCTACCGCAGAAAGACCTCTGTATGAACACGGGATTCATAATGCGAGTGAAACACAGCTATGAAATAGTGGAAGAAGTGGTCCAACAGGAAGTTCCCTGTGACTTAATGTCCTCCAATTCACTGGAGAAACAAACCACAAGGAACAGAGAAAGAGAGAGGGAGAGAGAAATAGGTAAAAGCCAAATGCAAGGGATTTAAAAATGGGGGTGAGAGGAAGAAAGGAAAAAGACACAGAAGAGAATACATGGAGATGTACGAAAGAAGAAAGAACAGTGTGTGAAACAGGGTGTGCAAGGGAAGAAAGGAACACTAGTTTGAACAGGAATAAGAAATTGAGGTGAGGGAGAGAACAGAGCATCATGGGTAACGATTGTGAATAAGACGACATTTCACTCATGTCCTTTGATCTGAATGTTAAACAGACGTAGACCCTGTTTAATTTGCACGTACTCCAGCTCTGCTTGATCACACCACCTCAGTTGGTCCCTCATTACCCTGCAGATTAAGCTTTAACAACTCCTAGATTGACATTTCTGAAATTATGGGATACAAATGTCAACACTGAAAACAGGCTCACTGATCTGCAACAACGTGCTCATATAAGCAAAAATATGAATAAGATTGCTTATATTCTTGGATATCATCAGGCTGTTCAGCAAGGCAGCACACCCAGGTTTCATTTTGACTGTATAAATACCTTATTAACAGTTATTTTCTGTTATCATGACAGCAAAACACCTCTGCTGCAAGTGTGATTACACAAAGAAAAAAAACACCTACTGACCAATATTGCCAGCCTTTCTTTTAATTACCAGTAATTTCAGGGCAGACAAACTTAATATTTCCTGAATATAAATGCTTGTACATAAGATTCTCCTTGCCAGAACACACCACTTTCCAACAAGAAGCACGAGATTCTTTGAGCACGTTTGTATTCTTTTCTCATTGAATAGCAAGGGCTAAGTGGTACATAATGCAAATCACCTAAAAAGAAAGATAAAGGCATTCCATCTGTTTGCAAAAATAAAACAAAAGTGAGTAGTATTATTGGCAGTAAGAGATGGTTGTTTCCCCCGTGTAATTTGCTGCCAGAGAGTGTCATCTGGGAATTAGCTGTGAATTCTCCGTCAATGTCTCTGCCACCTGAATAACAGCAATTTCCGAAGTCGCCATTATCACACTTCACTATGGTAACCGCTTCCTATTTGAGTAAGTAGGGGGCTTATCTTTGTTGTGGTTCTGGGAGCCAGTTGGCTTGCACCTTTAACAATCCACAGCAGAGGGCCCCGGCTGAAATTCACCGCGGGCCCATAACGCGACACCAGCCAGGTCCACCTGTGCCCTTTGCACCTCAAGGATTGTGTGTGGATAGTGTGAAGTGTCACACCCAGCATCTCCTGTCTCATGTCCCTCATCTTCTAACAGAAGCCTTACTTGCTCCTCCCCATGTGTCAGTCTCTTCTCCATGAACAAAGACTTCACACCCAGAATCATCATGCAGTCACCCAAAATGCCTAGTTAATTATTCTATACAATATATAGCATAACAATTACACCTTTAAAAACTCATAAAAAGAAGAACGGGCTTTAGATGTTTTTCCCCAAAGCTTGGCAAGGTAAAAGTATAGCTCAAATTAGGATATAGACTCCACAAAGCACCAATGGATGTTTAAATACATGCTTGTGGGGTGGGGCTTAGAATACAAGCACAAAGAGAGGCAAATAGCTCCCGTGGACGTTCATCCACACCTCCACATCTAAACAGTGCAGATTTATGGAAGGAAATGAAAAGTAGGCCGGCAGCAGAAATTGAAAGAGTAGGGAGATAGTTAAGAGTTACGCTCCCGGAGGACAGGTTCACGTGGCGAGGAATGAACACTGCTGTTTAATGTACACTCATGCTCCATCTACTCGTCGATCCATTACAGCGATCTCCAAAGCGCTGTCTCACGCTCTCTCCGTGGCCCCCCGCTGCCCCCCGCTATTTATTGAATACATTTTTTACTCTCACATTTTTTCCACCTGAACTGGCAGTTGCAACTTTTATGGCTATGTTGCATGCGGGGGCCTCTTGTAGGTTATTTTTCTTTTCCTTTCCAGTTTTTTGCCACACGCCTGAGTGCATTGTGGGCAGGGGGGGGCACACTTGTCTTAGGAGAAGGGGGGGAGGCTTTACCTCTGAGTGTACAAACAGGAAGAGTTTCTCAGTTTTAGTTTATTTTTCCTCACTTTTTCCTCTGTTGTTTTCAACTGTGTCACAACTTTTAGAAAAATAATAATAATGAAAGGAGAAAAAACATAAAACCCCAACTGGGATATAATATAAAACAGCTTTCAAAGGACAAGTAAACTTGTGCATGCTGACCAGTGACATTTATCTATTATTCAGTGGTGTCTGAAAAGACGTCCCCTCCAGAGCACTGTGGATTTAGCACCCTCAGCCAAGCAAAAAGTCCCGAGAGGAAGACAGGTGTTCACGGTATCATTAAACAATCGACAGCAGCAGTCAGCCCCCGCTTATAGGTTAATTCCTGCTCTCATAACGCTCTGTGCCCCCAACCCCACCCCCTCCCCAGCTGCCTGTCTCTATCATGGCTTTGTCAGCTATTTACAACCATGGTGTCAAACCTAAAACGGTGCATATGTGCATTTATCTATGTATTCACAACATAATCAATACTATCCTTATATGGGGTTTGTCTTGTTCTACCCTTTGGCTGTGACATCCCAGACTGGTAACAGATTTGAACTTTGGAGTATTGATATTTTATAGATTATAAACGATTGACTTAAGCAGGCACATTTTGGACTTTTCGTGAATCCTTTGCAATTAGTGTCTATTGGACGGAGCGCCAGAGTTTCAGCTTTATTCTGCTATGGTCACATCAGGGGTGGTGATGGTGACACCCTGACTGTGACCCACTGAGACTTTGGTATCAGTCATCACACGTCAACACTGGGGGGGATTAAAGCACCACAACCTTCAAGTCACGAGGCGTGTCGGATCTATGACGGAGTGAACAGAGGTGGCACGGAGCCACGACGCGTACTGAGCAAGGGAGATGGGAAGGGGGGGAGACGGTTGCAGTTTTGAGGGCTGTGATTGGCCAGCTTCCCTGCCAGCTGCTACTCCCGCTCTCGGGCTGCGGTAAATGAGGGGAATAAAACGCAACATTAGGATGCATCCGAGCCGCAAATTAAAGTGAGGGGTTGACTCTATGAAGTGACATTTTCTCACCCCCACTCTCTTCCTGGAGGATGGGGTAGTGACACCTATCTGGCCCTTTTCATCAGCCACCAGAGACAGCAGTCCACAACAATTCACTCATTTATCAATGTGTTTACTGGATAAATACTCTCAGCTGGTTGTTATTACTGAACTCTTTTACATCAGTAAACACTCGCTCAGCTCACATACAGACCCTAAAAAGGGACACCTCCATTCAGGTGTCATTCGCTGTGTTTCTGTTTACTCTATATCTGTGTGAGGGAAGTGACAGTAAGTAAGAAGGGCAGATTCTGGAAGCTGTGTAAAACACACTATTTCATGATAAAATGCACAGCACTACTGGTGAGCACACGGCGTTCCCTCTCTTCATCTCATCCATTCCTCCCGATCAATCTGCCCACAACTGACACAAGACCCCTATAGCTTTCCTTTTATTTGAGTTGCTGATCAAATGATTGGACTGATGTTTTTTTTTTCATTAGACATTGCCATGAACAGATGCCTTCTTCTAGCGATGGCACGATTGGCACCGTTGTCAATTCGACAGTGATGGCAGTCTCTGTTGGACAAACTCTGCATTCTGTTGAGCTGATGCTGGCCATAAAGTGAAGATGCTGAGCTATCTGGAACAATTACACCTGGGCCAAATGATGATACCTATCAGGCAGCCTTCAACAGGCATTTGTCAAGATGACACACTTTGTCTCATGCTAAGCAATTCAGTTAGAGAGAATGGAGGCTAAGTAACTGAATATTAACTAGATGGGTTAAGGGGGCAACTGCGTGAGCAACTTTGTGAAATCTCAAGCCCTGAAGCAGCATCAACAGCCCATGTTACCCTGAGCGAGCCCCACTACGACTCAAAAGTCGCAGATTGATCCATGTTCTGCTTTACCAAAGGCCTCCTTCCCTCATTAATTTTACTCAGGCATCCAGATGGACGGCAAAATATTAATTTTATTCAGCCTTAGGCACCCTCCACTGTTAAGGTATACAGTAAATCATGCCGCTTTGTGAAGCGTTAACATCAGACCCCAGCCACTCAATTGTGGGTAGAGGGTTCGCTTTGTCATAAGTGTAATTAATTGTACAGCAGAATGATTAATTTATCAGGATGTGGTAATATTTGGAGCAAACGAGGCCTACAAGCTGTTAAACCTACCTTAAAGAAGCGGCAGTTCCTGAGTTATGCAAATTAATTGGCTCCTGCAATGTTGCATTAAAGGCTCGTGTATCTGCGCTGCACGCTACATTAGTCTTGTCCAGCCAATCAGAAACACTTCCTGAATCCTGGAGTCAGAGGGCTCACAGACAGGACTTACGCACACACCTGAGGGCCTTGCTGCTTTTGTGCACCACAGCCAAACGGGACAACAAAAGGCACATGCCTGCAACTCGACAAGAGTCAAAAAGCAGGTTGAAGCCAAACCAGTTCAAGACTGTGAAGACATCTCAGTGAACATTTCCCTCCATTAGGTGATATAAAAAATAATTTTGTAATTTTAGGTTACTTTGTTGTTTTTTTTTTCATCACCCCATCTTTGTTTAAAATTTATCTTAAAGGGTAAGCCCTACTTTTCTTGACAGTGTTAAAATTATAATTAGGAATTAATTACACTTGTAGCTTGATGAAACTTGAATAACGAACGCTTGTTTTAAATTTTCAAATTGTATCCGGTAACTATAGGATTATTCAAACATATTTGTATAGGTGAACTCAGACCTGAAACACACTCCATTATTTCTGAGGTTAGTAAAAACTATTTATTGACGGGGTTAGAAGACCTGTGCTGTTCTTATTTACTCTCTATGCCTTTAATGTCTGCAACTACAAAACAATTGATAACCAGTTTATTTTTCAGTAGACGTCCTCCTAGCTACCAAATACACAGGTTGTTTGGGTTGAGTCTAATTATGATAAATAATTAGACTCAACCTGTCCCACTCAGTCTTTAGTTCAGCACCAGGCTCAGCAGCTATGAGTGAAAACCTGCATCTAAGTGTGCTAAGTGTCCTGAGTGTGCACGAGATAACACCACCAGGCTGCCCCAGCATATATGGTTTTCTCTATCCTCTTCTCCAAACAACCGGGATTTAAGGAGAACACTCCTTACATTTAGTTACACAGCCTGACCAATCCAGGGACAGCTTCGTAAACCAGCTCAATTTTGGTAGACCAGGAAATAAAAATGGCACTTTAAGTTGAAATCAAAAACCAAAATCTGCTGGAACAGCTGGACAAGAGGACCGAAGAGCAAATCCATAGAAGCACCAGGACAGTGTTCTGGCCAAAGGGGCAGCAATGGTGTACCTCAAGGCCAAATTAGAGGGTAACACTGGCTTTTATTCTTCGTCTCCTTTCTTCCCTTTCACGCACGTGTCAGCCAGCGAGTGACAAATGGGACACATCAATTAGGCAACCGACCTGTCGAGAGCGCTGTTATTAACTGGAAATGGCCAGGCTCGGTTTAATTGCGTGTGACATCAAAGTCTAGAGACTGATATTTCAGGCGTCATTTGAACCGTTTGATGCTGGAGTCATCTCGCCGACGATCCTCTGAAACCGTGATTGTGACCAATGAGCAGGAAATATTGACGTTCGTTCAAAGGATCTATGTGTGCCTCTCAGCCACTATCATTATGGTGTTGGCAAATCGTCTCCACTTCCACGTAGAACGTTTTGCATTCCGTCCGGTGATCCCTGTCTTTTCCAAATTAAGCTCGCTTCCTAACTGCACCTTTAGTGTGCTTACATTATAACATCTGGTAGGAAAGGCAAGCATTGCATGCAGTGGCGTTTCTGTGCTGTGCCACGTCCAAACTACCAGTGTGTGAGATTATCGTATGTGCAACAAAGGGCGATTTAAACCAAGACATGCCTCTCTCACACTAAGTGCACCAGACATATTTGATACAGAGGCTGCCTCATGGTCTTGGCTTCACAGTAGGAGGTAGGAGCCCACATTAAAGCACTGTGGACCTCTGCCGTCACTCTGTGTTAACTGACACGTCGCTTAATATGCCAATTTTACCTCTCTGGCTCTCTCAGGCTAGCTGCTTTCGCATTTAAAAGTTAAGGCTTTACAGCAATCAAAATTGAGCTTTTTAATTTGACCAGTGGGATAGTACGTAAAAATGCATACCTGTTTTACACAAGGTATATGGCCAACGACCAATAGTCGCTTATGGCTTCACCTCCACCTCCACACTGGATCCTTAAAAACCCAAACATGCTCAGTATGCCACAACTGAGTGTGGAGCTAACAGACCGACAAATTGTTGCTCTGTCCTTGAGATCACAGACTCTGAATTCCCCTTAAAGGCTTTTATCCTGCTCATAACCCTTCCTGCCTTGTTCTTTCGTAGACTTCCTGGTCTCATTTCAGTACTCTGGATAACTCTAACATCTGCCTCTTGCTGTAAGCCGCTTTTATCATTGGACACGACGGCAAAACTGGCCCCAACGGAGGGCTTCCAGGGCTCAATTTAGACAAATCACGTCTCGAATCTGTCCAAATAAATCTGGGAGAATGATCTAGTGCCATTATAAAGCGACATTCTGTCCCACAGAAAGTGTGGCGGCCAAATCTGACCTGAAAAACGAGTGTCTCTATTTCCCCACTGTGTTTTCTGGATTTCTGAATGGCCACACTCTCAGCTGCACACTACAATATATGACCGAATCAACAGGGATCTCGACATGTGGACCTAGGATCCCTGAGCTGTTATGATGGTTTCTACGCTGCTGATACGAGTAGACAGGTCATTGCGAGAGAATGAGTCCCTGGCCACGCTGACATGCTAAAGCATGCAAAATGCCATAGGCAGCATCTGCGGCGCGTGCGGCACAGAGGGGCGTGCTTTGTTTGACACACGTACACCGGACTGGATTAAGAAAATATTAAATGTGTTGTACCAGAGGTACGAAAAAAGGAAGGGAGAAAACAGGCAGATTTGCTCTCTTTGACACCACACAAGGAGTTTGGCTTTGAGCAGAGAGCGAATTACCAGATAACAAGGCAACATCTGCATTAAAAGAAATAAAAACTCGTTATACTAAGTACACAGAGCACAGCTGCTAGCCAAGTAAATCCCCAAAGAGCAGTACAGCATTACCCATGCACTGTTCATATTTTGTCTGAGGCTTTTGACAAATAACAGATGCTTTTAAAATGATCTAGTCATTATTACGCAAAAACGAGAAACTGAGGTTTTTGGGGTATATGTGGAATTTCATTTCAAAGCATGAACTGTGTGTGGATGTGGGGATTTTTTCAGTCACAAAGCATGATGGGACAGGCAGGAGCAGATAGTGAATGAGGTAGAAAGGAAGGCAGAGACAGGCAAAGTGAAGTATACTTGGGTGTCAGTCACTGGGCTGGGGGCAGACATGGACTAAACTGTCACCCTGAGCTCAGTCCTGCCATCCCCAGAGCCAAGCAGTGACACTCAGGGAAGGAGAGGGGTGGCAGACTCCACTCCCTTCCCCATACACACACACACATACACACACACACGTCATACACACACTCAATCGGGAATCAGCACGACTGCACAGGGAGCGAAATATGCATGTTGATCAGGCACTGAGTTGGAGCTCTGGGCCCCTGACGTGTTGCAGATTGGAACCGTACTGAGGAGGGGGGAATAATAGCTGGCGTCCCATTCTCATTCGTGTACACACTTGCACACACACACACACACACGTACGCATGCACGCACACATACACTTGGCCCTTCATGGCCCTGGGATATGCCCCTTGTGGACCGCGGGAAGGAGACTGCCAGCAAGAAGCATACTGACATTAATTAACAACATCAGACACAGATGCCATGTTCATGCTCGCACACGAGGTGGTCCTGCTACCTTATTACATTTTGGGCTATTTCCCTTCATCCATTTCCCTCTCTCGCTCTGACTTTTTCCTCTAGATACATCAGCGATGCCAAAATTAATCTGGCTTTAAATGCAATTTAGTTTCTATTCACTGGGTGTTATTATTTAATTTTAGGCAAACACTTCCTTTTAATTCCCTGGTAATAAAAGTATAGGAAAAGTTCCAGAACTCACTTCTCATCATGCGTGGCCTCCTCGTGCGATCCTTTGGTCATGGTGGATTGGATTTTGGTGAAATAGCAGGACAGTGTGCTTTGGGAGGAGCCCAGAAGAATTTAGGATGCTTTAACAGCCTCTGGATTTAACTTCATGAGGTTTCCAGCCAGGCCAAAGGCTTTTCATGTGGATAAGGTAATATACTGTAGTGAAGGATGGTAGTGCTGTCCAAAGGCAGATGTGTGAGTTGAGTTTGGGGTCGGGAGATGAGGTCTCCTTCTCGAATATGATATGAGGAACGTGAAAAGTCACACATTTCTAAAGTAAAAGTATTTCTTAGCTTTTAGAGTAGTGTGATGTGCACCACACCTCAGCCATGTTCCTGGCTTTTAATCCACAGCCTCCTCAGTGCTCTCTGACTGACAGCATTCAGCTTTACTCACATCATCATCATCTCCAGACAAAAGCAATCAACCACCGCAAATGTCACCCATCTTCAGTTAGGGACACAACTACTTCATCCATAACAACTAAAAATATGTCATGGTTACCCCATAACATCCTGAAAGCATTACATTTATCTGGCTTGTTAGTTACACTTGCACAGTATTTGGAAGTTCTTCCAAATTCAAATTAAATCCCACTTTACCACAAAAACCTTTGTGACATGTAGCTTGTTGTAGCATTATTGAATGTTTGTCACGTGTTTTCAGTTTTGGATTTTTTCATGCATGATGTTTTTTCCTCAAAATATATAGTTATGTATAGTTAACAGTCTATATAACTGGGGAGGTGACCTCCCTGTCATATGTGCCCCTGGGTTTTCTGGATTTGTGCTTCATAATTTTCTGTATGAAAACTGAATTTGTGAATACTGAAATTTGATTTTCACTTTCTCTTGGTTGCATTTAATATTTTGGCACAACTCTGAACAATATAAGTAGTTGGGTTATTGATGGATGGATGGATGGATGAATGGATGAACTGATATTGATATATGATTGACTGCATTTGTCTTGGATTTTGATCCCTTCCCTGTTGTACCAACCACATGATCTGCAACTGAAACCTTCATCTGCAAGTGGTTTCCTTACAAGTAATACAAATGGCTAAAAATATCACATTTCTCAAGTCTAACTAATGTGTATATAGCCACAATGTGTAATAATGTGTAATATTGCCTTTCTTTAGCTAACGCAAAGGTCTGAAACCTTCACTATCAGAACAGCCCAAAAGAACCATGTTTGGTCCCTGTCCCATTACAGGGAAGGCTACTGCAGAAGAGTGGAAGAGCCGCATGTGGCTCCATAGCCGCGGGTTGCTGACCTCTGGGCTAACTGTAGTGAAAGCCAACAATATCACCTTTTACTGGCTACCTGTAGTAACAGCCAATAATGCCACTTTGTCTGAGTAACTGTGGTAACAGCCAATAATATCATCTTTCTCTAGCTAACTGTACTAATAGCAAATCATATCACCTTTCCCTGACCACCTACAGTAACAGCCAATAACTCCACTTTCTCTGGCTAACTGCAGCAATGCCCAACGATATCACCTTTCTTTGGTTGACTAAACTAATCCCAATAAGCTTTGCCAGTAGAGAGGGCTGACATATTTCTCTGCCTGCTAATCAACAGATAAAACAGCTGGGAGCAAGCGGATGACATGACCCGTGCCTGCCATTGTCAGTGGATGTGTAGAGAAGTGACATGTTTGTCACTTCCATTATTGGCGCCCCTGCGGTTTTGCATCAGAACCGAAGAACAGAGAAGGTATCGCACAGCTGCCAGGGGCTCTGGCACACCTCTGTCGAGGCATGGAAGCGAATGGGGACGGTGACAGTGAAGTACTGGGACACTATAATTATGGTGCGTGTCTAATCCACAGATGTCTCAGTGCATTAGTGGCTTTTTGCAGTTGTCGTGTGCAGTGTAAGCTATCCCCATCTCTCTGGTCATTCTGCGGGGATGTGACCTCACCCCTTCCGTGACCTAGACAAGATAATTGCCTCCATACATCACATGTTAAATGATACAATATATTAAGGCCTCCCCCATTACCATGACGATGATGGCGATGATGATGGCTGTCCACAGTTCATTTCCAGACACTTGGACAGGGGCCATGTTGTAGAGACTGCAAACACCATTGAGCACAATTCGTCTCTGTGACAGCCACCGCACAGGAGACTGAGGACACGGGGACAGATATGATAGCTTCGACTTACACACGGCAACCTGTGCAAACACATATACATCTCACATAAAGTAAGCAGTGGTAACCAATATACGTCCTGTGTCATATCAGAGACAGCTCACACATGAGAAAACCTGTTATAAAAGATAAAGCTCAGATATAAAGTCATCTGTACTAACAGATTTATCTCCCACATAAAGAAGCTTATCAGTGAGATACTCCATTTACAGTAATCCACATTTGGATTGCTAATCCTGGTTTTGGTACAGTATGTGGTTTCAGACGATTTTTCTTAATTTTTTGGCCAAGTGTACTGTATTCTGGTTAGTGCAGCATAAAACTAGCTATGATTTATGTTAGATTCATGACAGATATGTTGCATGTGTTTGTAGGAAAGCAATTTAAAGTACATTCTGTTTGTATGTCATAAAACATTTAAGTAAACTGGAATGTATCTTTCTGCTTTCAGATGTGTTTTTAGTGAAATTATGATGTCTGGAAGTTTGATGCAGTGTTATGTTGTTTTACAGAGCACTGCTCAATAAAATATGAGCAGTCATGGATCATAAGACCGAAATCACTTACAGAGAAAATTTATTATTTATTTCCTCATACATTTGTATATAATTTCATTTTACTTGACAAGTTGCGGTGGTTTGCAGTGTCTGATATTTTGCGTTTATTTTGAAAACAAGGATTCCAGCAGCAACCAGTTTAAAATGGATTCTTTAATGCCACTCTTTAGACATGAATTCAGAGTGTCATCTAAGGTGACTTTTAACTTTAGAGTTATTTATCACACACTATTTTCAGTACCCCACCCTCATCCTCTCAAAGTACCGTTGTGGGTGGGGCTTTTGAAATGTCACACGAGCGCCACCTGCTGACCAGATGTTTTGTGTTTCCCCCCACTTTGATGTTCCAAAACATGGTCTTCCAGAGATAGGACTGAAAACCCTTTCAATGAAAAACATGTTCTAGTTGGTCTTTACTGGAATTATGACATCATGCAACATTGAACAAAAAATCAAGCATTCGGGCTGCAGTTGACAAATTCAACAATATTGACACTGACGAGATCAATTGTACGTGATCAGTACTGTAGCAGGTCTACACTAGCAAAAAAAAAAAAAAAAACCAAAGTGGAACAAAATATATTAATTAGACTTAGTCAACATAGTTTTGGCAGTTGAAGCAGCTGTAAGTTCAGACTGGCAGCTGTTATTGTACTGTTTATGTGACAACGATGGGGATGTTGTTTCTGTTAAACTGTGATATTCACAGATAGGCACTCACACAATACAATCCACAGGATAAGAAGTCTTAAAGTCAGGCTATTTTTTTAACAGGCAATTATCCACACAGGAGGAACCCCCACCGCCAAACTCGCCCTTAAAGAAATAATGGTTTTATCCATAAAACATGGCATTGTAATCAATGTCATTCAAAAGGGAGCCTTGCATTCGCTTTCTAATGATATGGGCATCCCCGAAGGAGCAGACATCTGCTGGCACCCTAGGTTGCTAAGTAGTTGTCAGAAACTGGTGGAGGTGGCATCAGGGCCCAAACTGATAAAGGCACCAGAAGGAGGGGGAGCGGCCCATTCAATAGAAAAAAAACATCGATAGGATTACCTTCAAAAAACGAACTCATAAAAACCTAATGAACTTCAGGCCTTGCCACGCTTGCTTTACCTGGGATACGTTGTATGGGTTTCTACTTCAACACAAAAGATGCTCACATTGTAAGAAAGATTAAAATACTGCTTCCAATTTACAATTTATTTTTTAAGGTTGTCATCTGTGTTATTGGTAGAAATATAAATTGATTTTAGAATAAAAAAAAGAAAACGCTGCATCTGGCCAGCGGATGCACAACATGGTGCCGGACTCACGTGTAGCAGTTTACCTGTGCAGGTCAACTGATTTTTCCACTGTAACAGATCGATGTGATACGGAGTGTTAACTCAAAGCAGGCGTGATGCATATTTTATTCTGTTATTTATTTGTAATGAAAGTTGTGCAAAGTATAGGTGGCTTTAAACTAAGCACATTACCAGACCAAAACAGACGGTCGTTAAGAATATTTCTCAATATAAAAATAAACCGTCTATAGAGCAAATCAACAAATACATAAATGAATACATAATTAAAGCACGAAAAAATAAACCTGTATTAGCTAATGGTGCGACAGAAATTGTGACTACGGGAGGCAAGTCTAACAAAATTAATATGCAAAGATGCAGGACTCTGGAGACCTATGATTTTCCTCCCGATGAACTCTGTGTTCAGATTAAACAAAACAACGCAACGCAATTTTCTGTGCGGTTTCGTTGGACAGCGCGTGACTGCACTCCCCGGAGAACCTGAATTTTAATAACTTAACCCTGACCAGCGGGTGGGGGCGTTGAATGAGTAAAAATGCAGAACTGCAATATTCAACAATGCACCTGTACAATACTGGATGTCGATGATTGGGTTTGGAGTAATGCCGGGCGGTGTGAATTGAATTGCAGAGAACTGGCGAGTTGGAAAAAAGCACTAGCTCTTCAGTCGGTATTATAGACAGGGCACAATGACGGCGACACGCAGCGACCTCTTCTTTTCGTTAATTAACTTAATTAAAGATATATCGGTGCAACACTTTTTTTTCTTCAAAATGGCCGGGCACTGCCAATTTAATTTTTTTTAAAATCACTATTTTACACCAAACTTAACAATGAAGATTTGCCTCGTAAAATATAAAGTTTCAGCCCGCTCATCCTAGGCTCACAAATACACTGTGTTAGAGTACTTACCCATATAGTCTAACCGTAGCAAAATTACGTTTTTATTTTTTCTGTGCACGTTATAGAGTGCTGTAATTTAAATGTACTCTTAGTTATCGTAGTCGAACAACTACTAGGTCATTATGCTAGTTTATCAGCTTAGGTTTTACTGTTCAGATGGCAGTTTAAATTAATTTGTTTCACCAAAGCAAAACACGGATATTACGTTGTTTTAATAAAATAAATTAGACAAGTAACATGAAAGAGACGAAATGCTAAAAAAGCATAATTTTAAAAGCACGTATATAGTCAGAATTGTTTAAATGTTTCACGTGTTTTTTAATTATTTTATTTTGAGTTTTATTTATGTTGCACATGACTGTGCACTTGATCATGTATATTAATAGTATGACTCATATTTATAATTGTCTGGTTTTAGAATAATATATTGAAGACCTAAAACAAACCATAGCGCAGCGGCACTGTCCTGAGCAGCTCTCTTTTAGAATACTTCTCAGGAACTGTCGTGTATTTCTGACCAGGACCTATGTCTACTTTTAAGAGCCTATTTACGGCTTTATTTCGGTTCAGTCTGATATTTTGTCGTTCATTCCAAATGCTGGTTTTTAACTAAAATTAAAGGACACTAACAGTTGTCTATAGAGGTGTACTCTTGAAAGTAACCCAAATTTCGTTTTAAAAATGAGATTTTATTTAGTTGGTTATTCACTGCATATACTGCCTACTAGAAGCGGGAAAATCAATAAGATTAAGACCAAAAGTTAACTTTTAAGTGACCAGTTATTCAGTTATAATTGTTTTAAGAGCATCTTATCTGATCCCTAATAGACTATATTTAATTACTAATAATCAGTAATTTTGCAATGATTTTCCTCGATTCTTTAAACTGGTGGGTGCGACTGGACGATTATGATAAATGGAAAGCACTTTTAAGAACGCGCAGTAGTTTGCGTACACGTAAACCTTCCAGTTTGAACATTTAAAATGTTTTCTTTTTTTCCAGATTACGGTATTGTGTCTTATTTAAGTGTTTTATTCATCGAGACACTGTGAACATTGCTGATTATTAGCATGTTACTTACACATGTGAAACTTTAATGCTTTATTTATATAGAGATTTAGTTAAATGTTATGGTTATAATTCTTAGTTGCACAAACACAAGTGGCCCTTTTACCATTACCCATCGAAAATGTGCCAAGTTAGCCACATTTACACGTGGAACTTTCTGAATAGAACTTTCTAATTATTCTTTTATCTCATTTGCAGGGTTTGACAAGTAGTCTAAATATTGATGCGCCGAATGAAAGTGTTAACGTTGATGTGAGTCAGTGATGATGGAGGTGCCAACATTCCGTCGCTAGGCTCGGGCTCGGCATCATTTGGGTGTCACGAGCCAATTAAATAACAGCGCCATTCCCCAGGAAAACGTGGTGCCGCTCGGGAACATCTGTTGGACTTCTGTTCTGGACTGCTTTCCTTAAATATCATCAAGCTTCTGCTTTCTTCCCATCTGAATTTGCGTACAATTAATTGACTGAAGATATTGTTCAAAACGTCATTACAGGCAACAGATAAAGGTGAAAATTTGATCTAACTCCCAAGAGTACATGGAATGTTACTTTTTTTTCGTCTGTTTACTTAAGTTTAATTGCATAAATATGTTTTGTTGATTTGACTATACTGTTACATCTTAGTGTGAAAATTTCATTATCACCGTTAGAAATTAAATATTTATAGTAAAAATATCATATATTTCTGAATATAATTTCCAAATGATTATTTTATCTCAAAAATATATAGGATTTCTCTATTTTTATCACGAAAAAAGTCTAATCCGATGTCTATGACAAGGTCTAACAACTAAGGGTGTTTACACAGCCACATGTAACCCGCACCGTGCCATACACGGTAACTGCAGGACCGTGTTGGTATTGAATTTTAGCTGACGGTCTCTTCATCTGCTTTCCCCAGTATCCAACGACACGCACAAACTATTTTTCCGCACCTACGCATCTAAGATTTTCATCCGGGTAGCTGAATGCACACGCAAGCATAATTGCTCTTAAATCAAATGTTAAACATGGTAAATAAATTAATAAATGAAAAGTTGAAAAGGTTACAAATGAAATTCAATTACAGGAAAATTAAGCGTAATTTGTAAATTAAATATTTATTTGCTCATTTTTGTCATCTGTTACACCATCGTGAAACGCTAATTAAATCTTGAATAATTTCATTTAATTTCAAATTTACGAAAGAAATACACTTCACTGCATTCCACTAGCGCAGCTAGTCCCACATTTTAAAAACAGCGTCAACAGACTTTCGATCCGTGTCGAAACGATTTTTAAGTCTTTTTCTCCATCGTAACAAAACTGGTTAAATATAAACAGAAACGAATTAATTATTTTAAAACATGCACATGCTGGTCACTAGTGTGTAAATTTCAACGTACACGTACCAAATGTCTACAACTGACCGTTTTTTTTTTTTTGGAGTGACAATCCTGGGCATATGCTAAAAGTCTTCTCTGTTGTAATAACTCATAAAGCTGTCAAATTCTCTTGTGGTCAGCATGTTGTGCCAAATAACATTCTCACTCATCTTATTTTACTGTCAGAAGTTGTAACATGATCTTCGCAATTTTTTATTTCTTTTTTTTCCCTCTTCTAATTCTTTTAACAAGCTGGGCTGGCACGCGGATCCCCTGCTTTAGGGTACTTTATGGACCACGATCACTGGTGCTGAGTTGCTAATATCAGTACTAACCAGGTACGATACATGCGGGAAGGTGGGGGTGCTGAGTGCTCCGGCACCACTCTTTCTTCTAATAGATAAAAGCACCCCTCCGTCTATGTAATGTTTCTATATTACTCAATAAAGATGCCTTTTTTTAACTATGGCTATAGTGTCCGTGGGTGGAGAATAATTCAGAAGCAGATATATGTACTGGGTATAACGACTTTATTAACTACTGTAATTTTCTATCACATGTATTCTCTACGTTATTCAATTTATCTTAAGCGTTGAAGCTTTTATATATTGTGACCAATAGATATAGTTTGTAATAAAGAACAGCAGCCCCTAATGAACGGAGTCCGTCATTACATTTACTTCAATTACAGCAAACAAAACAACAGCACCTGCCCCAAATATCTTTCTTCGCAACCCTGGGAGTAACGGGGGATTATACAGCAGGAAGCACATCTAAGTGGTGAGGGGTTTACGAAAAGTCAGAACTTTATTAAGTCACATGGAAAACTTTTTTCACGTTCACTCACTTCATGATCTTTGACGTGTTTAATTTTTGGTTTCAGCTCAGCTACGCTCTGAAACAAATTCACACTTGCAGAATCTGAGCATGGAATGAACCAGAAAGTGCTCTTGCACTTTATTATGTTTTCTCAGTCTTCTAAGTTCAGTCCATAAATTCAGCACCTTTACACTTCTGTTGTGCACCACAGCACACATGCTGGTGAAACACACGCTCTCCACCTGCTGTGGCATAAGAAATTATATGTGTCCGCTTGTTGTACATTGAGTGTTTTGTGATGACTCAATGTACAACACGTGGATACATTTTTCTCGGTATGATAACCACGGTCGCCCACATATTTCTACAGGACAAAATCGATGCCCCGGAACATTTACTCTGCAGCTTGCAGACGTTACAACATTTGTTCTGTTAATGTGACTTAATTTTGCAGATATTGCTTTGGCAAATCATTCCTCCAAAGTGCTACATCATTTAGGGAAGGACTTCTGTGAACTTTGAAAAATTAATGCCTTTAATTTTGGTTGATGGCAACATCAGCAGAGTTCTGCAAATTACACTTTAATGAGATTTTGCTACGGGGGATAATCTGCTACTGACAGAAAAACATCTTGAAAACATCTGTAGGCCTCTGATTCCACTTCGACGATTAAGTCCCACCACAAGACTCCAGAATAAAGACAGGAATCATTCTGGTGACACACGGTGATCAACCATGCTTGGTGACAAAAGTCTGTCAGAAACTTGTTCTTTCTTTAAAGTAGCAGATGTAAATCAATTCTTCTACAAAACTGACATTTTTTCATTGTGTAATGACAAGGAGACGCCGGCTATCGTGCATGGCACAAATGTAAGAACATGTGAATGAATACGGAGGAATAATGAGCTTGATCCTATGGGCACAAACCAACATAATTAATTTTGAAATGTATTGGTTGATTATTCTGGCAAACATACCTGGATTGACGTTTTGTCCCCAGGATCCTACAGGTTCACATGTGGCTGCATTAGGCCAACATTTGTGGATATGTTGAGCATTACCTGGAACATCTTCTCTTCAAGGATGGCCCTGATTTAGGTGTGTTGCTAACTAGTGCTGCCTGCAATGTAATGGGCAAAACATATCAAGTTAGACACATTCGTGGGCTTATTTAGTAGCTATCGTCAGTACTGAATACCAAGGGCATAGGTTGGGTTTCGATATTGGTAGGGTCCAAATCAACCCCAAACCCCAGACCCCCTAAACACACACTCAGGACAGGTACTCCCACAGTATTGGTAGGAATGTGATCCTACTTTCCATACGTAAATCTGTATCCTTCCTCGACACACAAAATATACAGTTTTATTCATAACTGCACCTGTCTGCTCTATTGTTTTCCACGTCTCTGCATTCAGAGGGATGCTTTGGTGTGATGAAGTAAATTCGTAATGGCTACTGCATCACAGTCTGTGTCACTCTGTGACATGAAAATGCAAGAGTGGAAATGTGTACTAAACTGCTAGCTGTTTGATTGTTACATTTCCCACAGCTCAGAATTCAGCATTACAAGGACAAGGAGCAGGGTTCAACTGAATTGTGTTTTGTGGATTGAAATGGTGCCACAGCACTGTATAGGTTAACCTGAAAATGCATCCTGAAAGACTGCTATAGCACCAAACTGCGGAAAGTAAGAAGAAAAAAAATCTCCCAGCACATTTCATTGTTTCACTACTTTGAAATAAAAATTATATAAAGTGTTGAGTAGTTTGAACAATGTAGCAACCACTGTCATCCACTGACAAAAACCTCTGGAACTACCCAGGATGAAGGTCTGAGGATGTTCTCTATTTGCATGCCAGCCCTATATTGTCATATTGTCACATTATACATCACAGTGGTGGCACGTCTGAAGGACTGTCACAAACCAACAAAGTCTTTACCAAATGACCTGTGTCAGAAAAACCTCAGTCGACTTTGTTTCTTTTTTTAGCCATTCAGCTGTACATTTGCTAGAATGTTTCAGACTGCTGTCCTGTCACGCAGCCCACTTTCAGCCAAGCGTTAGCTGTCTGACACACTGCTTCATATTTGCCTCTGGAAAAACCAGTGTAAGTAAAAAAAATCTGCAGGTATTATTTCAAAATTGGAAAAATGTCATCACATCGAACCCCCCCCCCCCCAAATACAGTAGTTATGAGGTGTTTGTGGTGATACACTATCTTCCATTTGTACAAAATATGACATTTGTGTATTATGACTGCTTTGGTCTCATCTGTCCCAAGGGCACTGCTGAAATTTTGTGGTTTGTTCAGATGCTGCTTGCTACTATATATTTATTTATTTTGGAGATGAAGGGCTGCCTCTTGGCTACTCTTCTATGAAGCTCATACTTGTTCAGTCCTTATCATACTGTCACGAGCTTTAATATTTACTGTGTAAACTAAGGCTTGAAGGTCCCTAGATGTAGCTCTTTGGTTCTTTGCAATTTTTTAGAGGTACTCTCTCTGACCCTGGGTTAAATATGCTGAGCTGCCCTCTCCTAGGAGGACTGGCAACTGTGTACAATGTTGTTCCATTTTAAATAACCGTTAACTGTAGAACGATGGATGTCAGATTGTTTGTAAATGAGCTTATAACCATTTCCAGACGGATGAGCTGCAAATAATTGTTTCTCTGAGTTTGTTTCTGTATTCTCCTTGGCATGATGTAAACACACACCAGAGATCTCCACATCATCAAACTGCCAAGTATTGTGCTCTTAAAGAGGAAGACACGTTTTACGATGATCAACTAATCAGGAAAATTATATTACCAGAATCCATTTGCTAACTGCTTCTTAATTTCTATAAAACCAGTAAGGATGTACTTCATTTTTTCCCACATGGTTAATGTATTTTGACTTACTTTTTGTTGAATAAATAATGACATTTCAAAAGGTACTGCGTTGATTAGATTTGTGAAGTCATAGAAGTTAGCAAGGACCAAATCACTGTTATGTCCTGATACGTAATATCATGGAATTTTTTTGCCAATGACAGCACATACCCAATTAAATGCAGGCATAAGGCACTGAGACTGACATAAACAAGGTAATATGTGTTGAGAGCTCTCATATCTCACACTTTCAATTAGCTGTTTTTATTGTATTCAGCCTGGTTCAGACGAAGCCCTGTGACAATCACACCAGCATGTTTGCCTTCTGCTCATCCACATTTCTCCAAACTGACAGTCAGGAGAGTTTGTGTTCGTGATCCATGCAACGAATGGTGCCAATAACAATCCCCGCCTTCCTTGGGGGCCCTAGATCTTCAATGAAACAAATGGAAGCCTCTTTTCAGATGCTGATATTATGGGAAGGCATGCCATGGTGATGCACATCATGCCACACCACCCCCCATGGGGGGGGGGGGGGTCACACAGCCCCCACATGCAGGCAGACTAACCGCCTTCTATGGCAACACCTAGCAAGGATGAGAGGGAGACAGATAGCTCCAGCCGCCTTGCTCACGCTTCAATACCTTGCCAGCAACCCCCCCAAGTTACACACACACAGGGGGGGTTACCCCACATTGGCCATCATGCAGACACACCAGGGTCAATTGTGTCAGGAGTGGGCAGCCAATAACCCATTAAAGCGTTCCATCATAGTTGTACGGCCTCACATGTTTTCCAGCGTCTGATGAGATTGCATAAGACAGCTTGTCATCAACATGCCATTTATCTGTCAAAGACACACCCTGTGCTGAGATAGACCCAGCCAGGCTGAGAGAGCAGGACCTCGGACACGTGTGCGGCACTGACTGCGTCACTCGCATGTAGCACTAACTGATTTTGAGCACCTACTGGTTGCTCCTATCATGGATGAGCACACATAGACACTGCAGAGCTGAAGGGTTGTCCGGTCGCTCTGGCCAACACACCGTCCCGTACACTGTCCTTGCTGGGTGTTATTAATAAGTGAAAAACTAGTGATCTTAGCTAAACTGAAAAAAGAATATAATACTATTATAATGGTAATAATCTCTGCAGTTCTGATATTTTTTTTTCCTTTTTTGCTTTTTTTTATCCATGAATTCAACAGTGCAACTTTAAATGAGGATTCAGACACAAAACTTTACAGACACACACAAAAAAATAATATGGTTAAAATAATGGTTTTACATTAGTCTTACTAATCAGGTTCTTTAATTCAACATAAAATATTTCAGATTTGGTTTTGGTTCTGCCAGTAATGCAAACAGATAGTACAGCACTCATAAAGCTTTAATTCAGTTCTCCAGGTCAGCATACTATCTGTTGGGGGACATGACGCAGTTCCATGCGTGTGCACTACATTAAGCATGTATGACGTGGCCATTTTATAGCTCAGTAGGCAAAAACTGAGATGCTCAAATTACCATTTGGAGCAAAACATTAAAATGCTTCTGATTTTAACATTAATGTTATGCAATCTTTCATTTAGATTTTTTTTGTGGCCAACAGACCAAAAATTAATTTTAGACTTAATATCTCAGCAAAGTATAGTCATGCAAAATGAAAAATTAAAGTGTTAGAAAATCACATTTGCATAGAAACACTTTAACCGCCATTCTCCAGTTGCATCCTCATTATCATGTATTAATCATCTCTGTGCATCAAAATCAACTGGTCACATGTTGACTAACACTGGCATAAAGGTAAATTCTGCTGTATGTTGTGCCCTGTGCCTTCTGTAATTTGAGAGTATTGACATGTCCTGATCTTGTTGCATTCTGAAATTATCCATAATTATCCATATCACAAATTTTGGATGAAACAAATTCTGTTTTTCCTCGGTAGTTTGATAAATAAGGAAATCAGTTGAACCTTACATTTTATACGGTAATTAAAATGAAAAATCTAGTCATGATGCAAATTCTTAATTGGACTCCAAGAGTGACATTCAGAAGTTCTCTTTAATGATGGGAGATGACTGGGGACAGAAGAAATTGCACTAAAGTGTAGTTTTAAAGCTTCAATTAATCATCAAATGGAAAACCACCAGGTTGGAGTATCTCTTTAGGGTATCCCAAGGTCTATATAATGTTCTTTTAATCATCTAATGGTAAAATGAGCGCCCCCTGCATTCCAGTGCTGGAACAAAAATGACAAGTCATGTGGCGGGGGTTTTCTGGGGAGCCCAAAAGGCAGGTGTGTGGTGGTTTTAATCACTCTGAGCTCCTGCCGAAAGGCTGCGCAAGGCGGCTACATCTTGGTCTTACATTTTCACTTCAGCTGTTTTGTAAGAAAAGTTCAGTGCTGTAACTCTTAGCTACTGTTTGACCATGTGACAAAGGTGGTAAAAACATAATTACATTCTTCTGTTTAAGTCACTTGAAATGTGGCCGATAGTCTACTAAACTCTTGGGAATAGTCTTAAAACTTTTATAGAGGATTGCAATGCTACTGTGTTCCAGTGCTACTGTGAATGCATTGAATTTGAAGGCCATCATTTTGCACTTTGAAGCAACTTACAATGTGTCGGTCATGTCCCTCTACTGGCAGTGCCCAGGTGCTGTTGTTCTAGCACCAGGTGGGGTCCAGATCTAACCACTTTGAGGATGGTTCTTAACTTGAATTACCCAAGCACACCCAGCTGTATAAACAAGTTTAAAAAGATGAAAGCGACAGCAGTCAGGACTGAAAGGTCTGCAGAAGGTTGAGAAGGGCCTGTGTTAACTCAGGAAAATAGAGACCTATCTTCATTAGGTACAGTAGTAACAAGAGTTAAATTAAACCATAGTTTAATTTAACTCTTGTTACTGAAGGCTGACTGTCCAGTATACAGAACATACTAAAACTTATACAATGTATGTAATATACAACAGATTGCAGCAAGATTTCATTGTCCAGTATGTTTCACTGTAAGAATGATTCTTTCCAAGGATCAGTAAGGCACACATTTAGTCCATCTGATTCTGTTAAGCTTCTCCAAGGTGAATTTCCATTATTCCATGTTTCCATGAGCAAAAAATGGGGCCTCGTCTTTATCCTAGGTGTTCATGGTGAGGACTGTGGCACATCGTTCTTTTCTTCCCAACTCTATCGTCAGGCTCCTACAGCACAACATAAAATGGAGGTGTAAGATCTAGAAGCCCACAGAGCACAACATCGTGCAACACAGATGCGCAAAGCAGCCGATCTCCGAGCCGATCTAGTCGCTGGTCATGACGCTGCAGGAACACGAGAAGGTGGCATTGCACATGGCTGACACTGGCACAACGGGGATCAGAGGGCATGTCCAGCAAGGCCCTGTGACGAGTCAACGGGTGCCTGCTACTCCTGTTCTGTTTTTTACCCCTGAAACCAGAGATGTTTGAAGTGACGTCTGCCGCGTCACGCCTCCACCCACCTCCCCAGAAGTCTTTCAAGGCCTCGGCGTGCCGACGCACCCCTGCCACACAAAGACATTTTGTGCGGCCCGGTCAAGCGGCCAAGCTCTTGGACCACCCCAGTCCAGCAGGGGACCCCTGCGTACACCTGCCATAAAACCAGGGCTGTGGTCCCACCTCCTCCTTTGAAGTGTTCAAAGCATAGCTGCCTGACCTTTGAAGTGGCTTTTGCGCAACACATGTTTGCGCCACATATAAACGGAAGCCTCAGATGAATGGCGAGGGATGAATTACCTCCACATGTCCAGCGTATGAGGGCCACAGCAGCCATGGTCCAGCCTGTCCTGGCTCCGACCCCTCTGGCGAGAGAGGCATGGGATCCAGGCGGACTGGCCTCATGGCCCTGAACTCTCACATGTCCATTGCTGTTGGTTAAAAGCACCATTGTGTCAATCAACATGCTGACAATTTACAAAAAGCCACACTGTAAATTAAGACCAGTAATCACCTTTTTAATTAACCTGGAGTTGGGGCATGCATGCCATCCAGCAGTAAGGGCCATGAATACATTGTGCGCAATCGAGGAAATATGTTCCAGAAAATGGGCTCAATAGGAAAATATTCAGTAGATTAGGGTTGTGATTAGGGAGTTATTGTGTTTGAATGCCTTTCTAGTAATGCTAGGAAAAACATAAGAGACAAAGAGTTTAACGGTTTTATTTTTGTAAGCTAATTTCATCTGTATTTAGGTTTATTGAGAATACATTTTTAAAAGTTGCAAAAGAAGGCAAGTAAATTTCAGTGTGGGTCTTGTTGGAGGAAATGTCACAACAGTGTCTTTATCTGATCTTAGTAATTATTACTATTTTTGCTTTCTAAATGTGACATGAAGCTATTGTTATGGGTCGTAATGCTGTATACCAATTTTACAGAGTAGACCTTTGATGTTGAAATCATTTGTCTTAATATAGAAGTATGAAAAGCGTCTCTTAACTGAAAAGCTACTCACACTAAATTTCTTTTCCACTTCAATGCAGAAAGACATGTCCACTCCATGAAATACAATTTTATACCCTCTATGAGTGAAATGATTTGTCAGGATTAACGCCATGTCAGTGTAAATCAGCACACAAGATGGAAACAGATGGTCGTTTGTTTGTTGTTTGTTATGTTTGTTCTCATTTTGGTTGTCTGTAGTGCTGGAAATCTCTTTATGTTTTGGGTGTGTGCAGCAAACGTGCAATAGCACCAACTTCTTAGGGCTATTAAACATTTTCCCACAAATAACAAAGGAGCTATTTTGTAAGGTGGTCTGTCTAAAATATTAAGCTGTCAGGGTGGAAGGAACGTCCATTTTTCCCTTTGGAAATATAGGAGCTCCGGGGGCTTTCAAAACACTACTGTGCATATTTGAGAAGTCTGTCAATGTGAACACATATTTATGAAGGACTTTTCCTTTTTAACCTACAAAGAATGATTCAGCACAGCTGGACATGAAAACTTTATATAACCTATATATAAGTTACATAAATAACACATTACTTTATACAAAGGTTGATTTCTAATCTGATAAAATACCTACCTTGCATTCACAATGTGTAATGTAAAAAACGGTGCCACATATTTAAAGAATAAGGCCCCTATCAAAGATTACTTACTGAGGTTCTTGAATGTGAATATAATGTTTCAAGACTTCTGTTCTTAGTACTTATAGGTGACAAAGTGTACTGTAAAAGTGTGTAACACTGGTTTAGTTATGTCTAGGTGGAGAGGGGGATTAATGATCTAAGTGTCAAGAGACTGCTGTGCTACATGTATATATGAAAGGAGAAGCAGCTGATACGCAGCACCCTCATCTCCGAATATCTACACAAAACCTGTGCGTCCTTCAGAGCACTTCTTCAAAATACTGCAGCGAATTAATAAATGCTTTGCTCAGACGTCTTCATTATCAGCCAATGGTTTTGCTGCCATTTTAACATTTATACGTTTGCAATTTTATGAAGGTTTGCATTTGCTATTAAATTATGTAGCTGCACTAATATGCGCATCAGTTCAGCGCACAAGCGTAGTCAGACGAAAAGCACCTCACAAAACAAGTTTAACCATTATTTGAAGGGACGACTGTCATGCACGGATATTTATTTACAAAGATGTGCAATAGTTGTTGAATTTCTGAACAGTGATACATAACTTTGACCAGAATTTAACTGGATAATATAAAATGGCCTGGCAGAAGGTCATATCTATACTGTGCATACACAATCAAATCTCACAGCACAAGAAACGTTTTATTACATTTAAAAAATTTCACCAGATGGTTAATTCTAATTATTATATAAATTATTGCGCATGGGTAAATAATTGCAAATGTGCTACAAATGTATTCACAAAACTCACTTGTTTGTGGAGGACTTAACGAGCCCTAAAATCTGTTCTTTTTCAATGCTTTTACCTAACACGCAAAACGCAACTAAGAAAAGATAACACCCTTCCTTTTTATCTAATTTACTTCCTTTATTATTGTTCGTGTAGGAGTTCACGTTGTTATAGGCTTTTTATTGACTTAATTCTTCCTATTTTTTTTTTCTTCCACATGCATTGTAAAGCAGCATTGTAAGTGCCAGAAAGAAAGAAAAAAAGTTCGAGGTGCTTTTCCTTCAATTGAGTAAATGAAAAGGGTGGTCCTAAGCCTCAGCGCTACGTACGCACGCATGCAGAACATCGCGGTCTGTTTTTGTGCACTGGGCTGCACGAGGGGGCTGCGGGAGGGTTGCGGCCAGTCTAATTCACTACAATGGGGGGCCGGGCAGCTGCTCCGGCGCCCACAAAAAGGTTTTACTCTTCAGCCAACTCTGTTTACTTAGCGCTCTTTCTGGGATCGCTTACAACATGCGCGCCTGGAATACATCCTTATCCAAGCAACCTCGACTGACGTTCAAAATAAAACACGCTTCTTCAGTTTTATACGCACTGATAAATGCGTAAGTGTCATGTAATGATTTGCATTTAGTTAAATGTGCGTCAAAAAAAAAAAAAACTTGTTTGACTCTTCAAGATTCTGCGGATGCGTTTTTTGACATCTGCGGACGTTTCACTTTAGAAAAGGAAGATATAGCTGAAGGGACAACCTTCATTTACACCGATTAAAACAAAAATGCTGTGACAAACACACACACACACACACACACACACA
>JABJVR010000037.1:2726204-2759562 GCA_025773905.1 Chitala chitala | reverse complement strand
ACAATATTATATATATATATATATATATATATATATAATGAAATATATTTTTGCAAGGCACAGCAAAGCAGCCGCTACATTTTATTTTATTCCTTTGAGACTTTGTTTTTTTTTTTTATTGTAATATCCCAATATGACTATAAAGAGAGCGTGAGAAAGATGAACCAAGAGATGACAAATAATGTCGCTCTGCTAACCGCTCAGGGGTACATTTACCAATTCATAATCATTTGTTCTCGATGATATATGAGCCTCTCATATAAATCTGAGGGAGCTTTTGTGCGTGGTTGTAAAGATATTTCTTAAGGGAAGCTTCAAAACCCTGCTAAACAGTGGTAAAAGATTCAGGTGCAATTTGTAATGTTTAGCTTACTTCTTGACAGAACCACGCATTCTTTACGAATTCTTTCTGGTTTATGGGTTAATAGAAGAAGAATTGTTGTAGTCGTTTAAAACAGTTTGGTATGTTTATAATCAACGATATCCTCACATTTTTACGCAAAGAATATAGCTTTTAAAACCCTGCGTTATCTCTTCATTTGCTACCTATAACGTCATGTATAAATTTATCAGTCATAGATCTGATCGTATTTTAAAAGTATAAAACACTTTTACCAGCGATTGCTTTTCTACCGAGTAAGCAATTCCTGTAGTGGTCTACTTAAGAACTGGGTATTTCTTCCATTCTCCAATTTCCATCCATATCTCAATATTAAATTGACAGTGCTTGTTACAAACCATAGAAACAAATTAGCGGATGAAAATCAGAGATCAAAGAAAGGGGTGAGAATAAGTACGGGGCGCTTGACTTAACCATACAGCTTCTTTAAAACACAAGGCCAACAAGCGTGTCTTCTATTGAAAGGGAGTTTCTATTCAAAGCGCAGGTGCGAAGTAGCGTGGCACATTTTGCCACATTATGTGCGAGTTGTTAGAGATTAGTGTTCAGCCTAAATAACTCAGGGGCCTTATTTTCTACGACAAAAACCGTTCATCCATGAAAGCAAAAATAATTTAGCGCCAGAAACATAAACTAATGTAATATCCTACCTTCTAACTATTCCGAAAAGTGATCACTTTAAAGGAATACACAAAAACAACAGAAAATCCGTAATATAAATGAAAACTACTTAAAACACTATACCAAAAACGTCAATAATTTTTTTTTACGTTTCGCATGATCATTCAACAGCCCAGTATTTCATGGAGATATAATTTATGTTATAGTTAAATAACGTGTGAATTTTCTTACTAATTAGTAGCTACACTGTGGTGTAGTGCTGTCTTAGTAGGTGGATATACTGATATCTTCTGTTCCTACGAAAACACGTATGATTTCACCTCTGCATGCATAAATGACCAAGAGGTGGGCAAACAGTCAATCAATTTTTGTAGAGGTAAGTATGTACCGTATACCTGCGTATACACACCACTACACCTCTAGAGCTACAAGTTGTTTTATTAAGATGTCTGAAAACGAGACTACCGTGGGACCGTGATTTATTGATGTGTTTGTTTACAGGATCAACGTGATAGGCAAGTCTTTGTCATTAAGGTTCATGGGCCACGCTGTAAGTCTCTAAGTATTGGACGTTCTTAATGGTATTTGGTTTTCATTTGCATGCTCCTCACGTTACAGAAAGTGGTGAAGGATTCGAATTAGCCAGTTCTCTTTGAGGGTGCACAGGGTTACTTTTTTCTCTTGCTGAAATTCCTGCGCTTGACAGGACCCTGCTGTTAAACAGCCGCCAGACCCGCGTGTAGGCACCGGGACATTCGGCGCGGGCTTATGCTAATAAAAGTATAACTCACCGGTCTTCTGCTTATTAAATAACAATACAAAGAATCATATTGATTAAAGAAGAAGGAGACTCCAGTCTCATCATGGTATCTAGAAATGCTTGTCTTTTGGGAAAACGACTTTGGGTTTTCAAGGTCCTCAGCGACAGTTACGATCTTGATTTACTTACGTAAATGTGGCTTTCATGTTGTCAGTACTTCTGAATTGTACAGTAAAACATTGCAAACATACTGGGGTAAAAATGTGTTTATACCCTACATAGACATTACATTTTATGTACGTATTATGACTTCACCTCAACTTTATCATTATTACTATTTATTTATTTGTTACATCTGACGTAATATGATATAACAATACAAAAATTTTCATTGGTCAAACTTTCGTACACGACTTTTTGAGATAACCTAGTCCATATGACGATAATGTGGCGACTGAATTGTACATGTGTCACTCACACAGCATAACAGAGAGGCCTCTGTTGAAATGTTTATTGTCTAAGCAATCTTTAAAATCTGCTACTTTGTCTGGCCGGAAAATTAGGTTATGCCCATTTTAGAGAACGATTTTTAAAGTAATTTTAGTTTTAAATTAATGTAGTTTTTAAACGTTTATATCTGCCCTATATAGCGTTAAGGATAATTTAATTGACTAATGGAAATATCAAATTATTGTAATTTTAAGGTTATTCTCATATTCACAGTTTCACTATGCAACACATTAACAGTTTCACTTCATATTACGCATATTGTTGTTTTATCGTCATCATACGGATTTTAATTATATATTATTGCAGTTATTTATTTTCTCCGAAAACTCTCTCAAAAATAGCGTGATAGAGGTTAACTCACCGTTTAAATTGAGTTATATCATTCATTAAATTTAAGGTGGAATGACTGTGGAAGAAGTATACATTTTAATGAAATGAAAAAGAAAAATATATTTAATGTTTTTAGTTAACCTCATTAATAAACACAACCCCACTCATGTCTGTAAAGTATGACTACGAATACCACCTTCTTCTCCTCTAGAGTCTTCTGTTTTCAAATTTGGGAAATGTGTTTTTTTCTGTGTATACTTCCGAGAACTTCACTGCACCTGTCCTGCTATTTTTTGCATAGCAATTGAACATGCGATGTGTCTTGCAATTATAACATACCAAAACGGATGAATAGAGGACAGAAAGGCTTTTCTTGGGATCCGCTAATCCCCTATTTAAAGGACCTTGTTAAATAATGCAGAACAGTGTCCGGAAGTGGGATTATCGCTTCCATTATTTTACAATATAATGATATTTCACACTTCAAATAAGTCTTAGTATTCTGTTACTACACTGAATAGTCCGGTAAAGTTGTCAGGAAATTGACTTGCAAACCAAATATTTTATGAAAAATATATAGAATATAATATATAGTAGAAATATTATATTGCTTGAAATTTAATATGGCAAAATTATATCTTCGAAAGAAATATAGAGTCCGCTGTACTTTCTCGCTTTTAACCTTCACATTGAACGCTCCTTTGTTAAACACCAGAATAATAACAAAATAACGAAGTCCACTGTATAACGCTAATAAAATCCCCTTGAGTGATATCACGTTTTCATAGGCGGAGGCCTGATACGTGAACATCAGTACCGCTTGTGTGCGCATGGTCGGTTGCTCGTTTCGGCAAATCAAGATGCAGCAACAAAAAATCGGACTGTAGGCTATATGGTATATGAACGACAGTTCAAAAACTCGTAAAACGAGTATATATAATTTGGATATATGTATATATAATTGTATATATTTCACCTTTGTTGTTACGTACGTGTAGCTATAGTTATTTGATTTATTTATTTTAAATTTTTTTTGTTTGTTAATTTAAAAAATCTGCGAATTCAATATGTTGGATCGTTGGATGTTCGTGCTTTTACAAAGAACGCTAAACCTTAATTTTAACGACATTTAACATTTTACGCAAATAAAACCACCTCGAGAGGGTAGGAGTAGAAAACCGCTGGTTTCTCATTAGTTAAAATTGTTCAAATAGATAAGTCTGAAAGTGACCGATCTATTCCTCGACAAATATCACTTCTTGGGCGTGCATTGTTGTGGTGTTTACTAACGTAGAAACGTTAATAGTTCCAAAAAGCTGTAACGTGAGTGATGATAAAAATTGGTGTAGGATGACCACCACTAAACTTTCGCCTAAAATGAATAACGAAAAGCTACATGTCAATAAGTCTGTTAATTATGTCTTTCACTATTTAGACCAAATGACCTTACCTTACTTGTAATCAACGAGGATGTCCACACTAAATTCACACAAGCTGAAGAAGTAAGATCATAGAAGTACTTATCACAGCACTTACGAGGTGCATGTTACGTTAAATAGAACTACGTGTCCAAATTACAGATGCTCGTGAGACGATACCTGTATGTACTAAATGCATCATCGTTAAAATGCAATCTTTTGCCAAAGACGTCACCACCGGTAACTGAGAACAGAATGCGCAGCAAATTATTGGCAATTCCAGTGCGGAAATAAACGTTTTTTTCTCATTGTATTTAGTAGGTATGCGTAACTATGTAACAGGTTCAATTAAACATATTTAAATATTTATTTTTTATGGAAAAATAGGTGCGTTGTCTTATTTTCGATTCATTTGCTACTTCTCAGGAAAAGCACGAGTCGTCTCGACAGCAGAGAACAAACGATGACAAAGAACTCTTTCCGTGCCATCAGCGTTGTTCAGACGACAGGCAAGAATTCCTGAGATAATAACTCCCACTTCAAAGACTACTCGCTTCAATTGAGACCGAATCGTCCCTTTTTATTAACCCACAAGTGTTGGTACTACACAGAAATGAACGGTTTGGCCATTTTTGTCCGTGTTTATTCTGCTCCTATTCAGTGGGGTACTTGGATAAAACAAACAAGAAGACAATTACTAAAAAATAACTCAAAACTTATTCAAAAAGTCATCCAAGAGCGTCACCGTATCTAGGCTTTTTCACATCCAAGTAAACTGACACACAGGAAATACAAGACATGTTAAAGAAATCAGTGCATGGTTACATAACGTAAACGCGGGGAAAAGAATATGTTAAATCTTTTTACGCATGCGTCCTTAACCCTATTAAAAAATTTCAAACGTACATTCAGACTAACCAGTTGAAAGTGTAGCTCCATGTTTTAATTACTGTATGTACTTGACCGTTATCTTATTGCACATGTAAACATTTAAAAGACTTTCAAAAGTTGTTTTCGTTTAATATATACTCTCTACAATACATATGTAATTACTGGATATTAACACTGAACAAAGTAGTTCTATTTTTATCTAAATGAAAGTCACAAGTTTTCATCCACTAAAGACGCTTTATCAAATCAACAAAAGTTTTTTTCTTTTTTTATGTTTGATGCTTCAAAACATTCTATCTGCGTGTAGCAACCCAATGACATTTTCCTGACGTCTCCGTTGTTGATGCTGACGTAGTTTGCTAGATATTAATTGAAAAGCAGAGTCTCGCTGATACATAAATAAACATCTGCAAAAAGCTACCCCATGGGCTATAAAGTATTCTTTCCCTTTACCCGAACTTCTCTGTGTCTAGACTCAGTCCCTTGTCGTTTGAGTTTGACTTGCCCATTGCCATAGAAATACTAACTCACCATGAAGATTCACCGTTGTGAAGAAACGCTTCTTTGTGGAAAAAAGAAAAAAGATCTTTGAAGTCTGGATGGGAATATTCTTTTCATCTGTCGCTGCAGATTACCTTGAGAATAAATGGGGTATTCTATAAAAAGAAAACAGGGCATTTAAGAATGAAATTTATTGTAATGTTGTTATACACGTCTCTATGTGAGTAACACGCAAAATCAATTTAACGTCATACATCACATACCAAAACAAATATCCAGTACCTTAAAATTCACTGCTGTCAAAGGTCTTTGAAGTAGAATGAACACTTTCGAAGTAATGCTACGTCTTTAAGCCTCGCTGATGTAGTTCACTCCTAAAGTACTTTTCTTTTCGGTCGGGCTTACACTGAGTAGAGACGGTTCAGAATGACAGCTGAAAGAAGCATTAACAACATACAAGTGAGAGCCATATCCCTTCTAGAAGTAAAATGTTAGTCTTGAGCAGTCTAGCCAAAATGGGGTCAAAATGGGGTTATTTTCATTGTGCAAGCCCTACAAGAGGAAAACGAATGGATTATTAATATCTCTTCACAGCTGTTACGTCTTTTCGAAGTAATCAGAGCAACGCAGATGTTTTATTACTCAAAGTTGTCTAGTTTTTAGTGAGACAGAACTTAAAGGAAAAAAGACAGTTGTTTTTCAGTTGAAATGGTTGTTTTTACAGTAAATTATTTCGCCATGAACTGAGTTTACAATACTAACACCGTAGAAACAAGTTTTATTGAAGATACCGAGAAAGAGCAAAGCAGTTTGGTACACGTTTAAACTAACGGAATACTGAGAGTTCACACTGTTGTAATATATTGAAGTTCTTAACAAACATATTACAAAAGCACGAAAATGCCACGTCGGTTTCCAACAATTATCGATTAAATGGAGACGTATAAATATACATTCGACCAAAATTTAACCATTATAGTCTTCTGTCGACTGCTATCATACAAAGTGAAAGTTTATTACAGAGGGCATATATAAAATTTATTATGAATGTCTACCATCAAACTATTTTTTATAATTATTGAATGTACAAACCAGCTATAAACAATAAAAAACGTTTCCTCCAAAAGACCAAAAAGGCTATTTTAAACATATGACCAACTACACATGAAAAATTCACCATGTACTGATATACAAACATATCAATAAACACTTTGGTTCGATGATACAAAAATGGTCACGTCTGATATGAAAATAAATTATTATGGGAATACTGAAAGGAAAGATTAATTTACATTAGATTACCAACAATATGAAAAATTATTAAATTTATACTGACATCATCGTCCAGCTAAAATGAATTAGTCGATCTGGCCTAATTATTTTTTTTAAAACAATATAACGTTTTTTCCAGTTTAGGCCATTACTTTCTCATGGTGTTTTTCCCCATTGTTCTGAATATTTAAATAACGTAAATGTCCACAGGGAGATCGAACCGATCAAAACGTGTTTCTTGGATCACGATTTCTGTAAGGTTCCCCATTCTCTGGATCCGGTGAAGACGAGTGGCTGGGTGGCGTTTGGGTGCCACTTGCTCCCGAGCTGTGACAAACGTACCATTCGCTTAAATTGGCGCCTTGGGAGGAGGGATGAGGCTCGAAGTGCGTGGATGAGGCCGGTTCTCGGCCGGAGTCCGAAGCAGGGGAAACGAGAGAGGGAGTCGAAGACTCATAGCCCGAACTCGGTGGTGGAGACTTGCAGTGGACCTTCATGTGTTTTCTCAGGGAGCTGGGATGAGTGTACGATTTATCACAGCCTCTTACTTTACAGTTGTACGGCTTATCGCTGGTGTGCACGTGGGAGTGCTTCTTTCTGTCACTGCTGTTCGCAAAACGTCTATCGCATCCGTCAAATTCGCATTTAAAAGGCTTTTCACCTACAAGGAAAAAGTTGAAAGCGAAACATAAAACAATGCAAAATACCCATTTGGTCAAAATACGGTTTTTCATTCCTTTCAGCAACACGTCTTGTTTATTTAATTGATATTTAAAACTAGCCAATGCCCACGAGTATAATGCGTCAGTCTACAAATCGATACAAACAAGAAATTCCTAGTTGAGAGTCTATGGAGGCAACAGGAGGTGCAGACCACCTAATTTGATTGTAGTTTGCAGAACTTCACAACAGATTAGCATGATACACGACAAAATTTACATTGTGGAACAGTTTAATTTAAATGCATTGATCTCGGCGTGGATATTTTCTAACCTGAATCGATTTTTTAATGCGGGAACATGAACAAACCGGAGCATTGTTTGCCCTTAATGTTTTGTAATGAATTCAAAAGCGCCACTCGGACATATTTATTTTTGCGTGGTCAGCACTATACATAATGACTAACGATTAGTCAACGCTACAGTCAAATTAAATAGCACTATTAGCGAAAGCATTAAAAGCTCGTTTCCATTTCCGGGTGACTGTTATTTTTATGTATTCAAAAAATGCAGTGAACTATAATGTAGCTTTCGCATTAGTGAGTGAAAAACATGTCATTATACGTTACACGTAATATGTACTGTAATGCAATTACTTTTCCTAAGTATTCACAGAAAACGTCCCTAATGGCAGCGATTCGTTTTCAGTTGTAATTGTAGTCTACCTAAAGAATGTATGAAAATACCGAAAAATGTTGCCTAATTACACTTGTGCCTTGACCTTATGTTGTGTTGAGACAGCCTATCAGGGATATTAGTGTACTACAAGCCAGTTGTAAGTGGAGCACCCCTGGGAGGTCCTCGGCAATAGGAACAGAGATTGCCCTGTCTATGAGTTTAGTCATAGAGTTTATTTCCTTTCCCCGGGAGTTCAAAAACAACTAGGTGGACATAACTGTTAACGGTACCGTGTTGTAATATTACGTGTTGTATAATTTTTTAATTTTTATTTTTCGTGAATCACGTTTTTTAAAAAAAATCAAATACATCTAATACCATATTCTGTCTAAATGATGCTATCGTGTTCGTCATTTATACTGTATTATTGATATTATGTTACTGAAATTGTTTTTTGAAATAGGTATGAGTTGATAACTTAAGTATGGAAATTACGAACCATGTCAATGTTTTCGAACGTTTTTTATATAAATACTCGTCAGCGTAATATACAACTCAACAAGAACAAATGCTGAAAAATATATTTTCGCTGTACACGTGCGATTTTTAGTTTTGCGCATTATTTAATACAAAGATTTAACATCTTTTGTGGTACAACCTTAGACATCAGTTCATCTACTAATTAATTCAATAATTACTTTTTTGTACTGTTTTACATTTATAGCAATACAATGTTATTATATCAATAAAATGTTCTTTACTTATATAAGCAAAGTACAAATGAGTAAATACAAAGCCAAATAAATTTGTACGCTTAAAAAAATAACTGCGCCCTTTCTGCTGCACATCTGTATTTTTACTGTGTTTGATCACATAGGCCCATGTGTCTCCATTTAACGCTTTCCTCGCCGGGACTTTTTTAAATCTTCAAACCCAGAAATGCAGAGAGACACTGAACTGTTACGAGTTTTTTATGGAAGTAGCAGAATTTAACTGCTAAATATAATTGGATTGTTGTATTTTTTATAGTACCGGATAAATATTTATTTGTCTTCTTTACATTCCGTATTTTTAACAATGCGCTTAAATTCAGAATGAACGAAGTGTTTACATAGACTCAGTTTTTCTTGATTTGTGATGAAATGCCAGTTAAGTGCGGGGCCTTCACTTGCACCTCTGGACGACTCATTACAAGAAATATTGATTAGTCACATTGCCAGTTACGAGCCCTATCTGAGAGGTAAATATATTTTTTACTCACGACAGACAACATTATTTAAATAGATGCTGTTCACTGAAACGGTCATTCCTCTAGATTAACTATTATGAAATGCCATCTGTTAAGGAGGTTTTCAGTTTTTCGTATCAATTTTAGCTTTTCAAATTCAGTCTTATCAATAACTACTAGGCCGCATATGTATTTCAAAACGCTAAAGACTGCATGTTGAGATACAACAAATCATCAAAATAAGAAATTATTTTAGTCATAAATAAGCATTGCAGCTATTACCATGCACCAGTTCTGTAACTACCGTTTTCCCGTTTAAATGAGTCCATAACGATATATTTTACTAGTTACTGCGCTGTTAGATATTTGCCTTGAGACTTGTTACCCATTATTTCTGTAAACAGCAATCCAGTAGTTAATCTGATAATAAATTACGCCATAGCAATTGATCAATGCAAAATGTATTTAAAGAAAATCTTCTCTTTCGTATTTAGAACGGTTTCGTCAATATTTATAAGAAAATTGTGGTTGTCAAAACTAATTTATAATGTGATTATTAAAAATCCATTATCCACACACATTAATAACTGAAAGTCTGGGCTAAACGGTATCGTGGAATTACTGTATTTTAAAACTATAATTATATATATAAACACATCTAAAATATTTGTTTGAAAAAAATCGAAAAGAGTCACTGACCTGTGTGTGTTCTTTTGTGTATCTTGAGATTTTCTGATCTTGCAAATACTTTGCCACAGCCGGGAAACGGACATGGGAAGGGTTTCTCACCGGTATGTACTCTAATATGATTTACAAGCTTATACTTGGCTTTAAACGGTTTTCCTTCACGGGGACACTCTTCCCAAAAGCAGATATGGTTTCCTTGCTCCGGTCCCCCGACGTGCTCCACTGTCACATGCGTTACCAGCTCGTGCATCGTGCTGTAAGTTTTCGAGCAAAGTTTTTTCGCAACGTGTTCCGGATCCAGCCACTTACAAATAAGTTCTTGCTTAATCGGCTGTCTCATGTAACGGAAAAAGGCACCGGTTCCATGGTGAGCGCTGAGATTCATGTTTAGACTAATTCCGCCGTAGCCGTGCAAAGTTGAAGCAGCAAACGAATCAGCCCTTGAACCTGCCACTTGACTCATGTGATCAGACCTAACATACATTTCTCCAGGTATTCCTAACCTTATTTGTCCATTCAAGGCTTGGCCACCTGGCGCTCCGTTAGACGGTTGTTCGTGGTGGATTCGAGGAAAGAGGGAATGGTTTCCAGCTTCAGGGTGATGACCATAGTCTCCAGGATAGCTACCTGTTGTTGAGACAAACATTCCGTGGTGAGAGGAAGTACCTGAAGGCTGTTCGATCAGCCCCGGCATAGTTGGAGCTGTCAGATCTCTTCGAATGAGGAAATCTCTACCTGCCGAGAGCGCCTGGGCCGTATGAGACATGGAGTATGGGACAGCAGCCGCCTGCACTGGGCCAAAAGCACCCGTTTGACTGGAGACAACTTCACTGTGGCCTGCCATATGATGATTGTGGTGGTGATGGTGGTGGGGATAATGATGGGCTGGGCTGATTTTGAGGGCCGCGGTGTGCCCCATGTGTTCTGGCCCGAATGGACTCGGCCCCAGGCGGGGTTCTGCAGTAATCTCCCCGGGGAGCATGTGAGCCATTGAGTGTGGATGGCTGCTGAACCCCGGGACGCCTGTCACGCTCTGAGGGGTATGGTGGTGATGATGGTGATGGTGGTGAGCCCCTGCCAAGTCAACTAATCTCAGCGCCGTGTTCCGTTTGGAAAACGCAGGGTCCATAACCGGGCTTCCCAAAGCATCCAGGCTCATTATTCCTAATTTTAGAGTAACTTGACAGCAGGCAAAATAATAGTGATGATGACAAATCTATTCTAATCGCAATAGAAATATGTAAAAAAATAAAAAAAACTAAAGTTTTGATTCTATCTCGGTGCCTACGTGGAATCCCATTCGGTTAAGAGGCAGCAGCAGGACGCTTTGAAATACTGAATAGAGATTCATGGTCGGCGCTGCAGCCCGTGGAGCCAAACAATCACCGAGCGCTGTAATTGGTCGGAGCTCAATGATTGACGTCACTTGTGACAGTTTCGAATGTGAAGAAAAATGTTTTAGTGACAGAAAGCATCCAAAGCGCCTGCGCCGAGCCTCAGGCAACACAAGAAAAGAGATTGTGTTTTGTTGTTATGCAAAGTGTATTGTACTTTTAACTCCAGTCCTCTAAATGCTTAAATTAGTGTTCCGAGGCTGATATTATTTGACTGTTTAAGGACTGATTATACGGCAGACTCTTTTCGCTTTCCGAGAATATATTTTTGTTAAAATATTGGGAAAAGTTAGTGACAATCTTGTTTTGGTTCAAATTCACTTTCATTACCTAACTGTTTATAGTAATAAAAATGCAGAAAGCTGATGTATGTGTGGTAAAGTAATATGTGCAACGATTCTTGTACTTCATATAGGTTATTTCTAAAACATTTCTGCGTAAAAGTAACGCGAGGGACCTGTTGTCATTATAGACGCTGTTTCTTCCAAGGGTTCCGTCAGTTCCAGCCCCGCAGCCCGAAAAGATCAAATGTTTGAGGAGAGAAGAGATTCAAGCGGGGGAGGGGAGCTAGTAAGGAGTAAGAGGAGGAGTTAGCGCAAATGAACGAAACCAAAATACGGAGGCAAATGGAATTACGCATCTAACCAGTCAAAATAATAACAATAATACCTCAGCATAAATATTCTGATGGCTTTCATGCACTTTTTAATTATTCGTTGCGCTGACATAACGTAGGTTTCAACGGATAAATACTAGCAAATCTGTGTACACAGCACAAGTTGGAAACAATAATTCAGTGCTAATGATGTTTTACCAAAAACGAGAAGATTTGGAATTCCTAGAATTTTACAGAATCAACGAATTAGCATCTTAAAGGACCACGTGTTTTATTTAAATTAACAGTGTGTGTATAATAGTCATAATCTCGCTGTTCATGTATTATACTCATGTATTTTAAGAGTGTGTGTACTTCTTGACTGCATCGGTGAACCGTTGTTTTGTCGTGCTCTGTTTTCAAAATGGAAGGTTTGTAATAAACGACTACCTGTGTTTCTGTTTTTAATGACAAGGTATCTTTGTATGATAACGAATACATACATTCATGCATACGTACATACACATATGCAAGTGGTATGTTGTGATAAATGTATAAAAATATATAATAAACATTTAAACTTAATGTACGTGAACAAATTTTTGGTATTCAGATTGTAAAAAATACAGACAATTAAAATCGAGGTGTTTGTTGACAAAATTCATCATTAGTTTCAAAAGTACAAACGAGACATGCGTATTTTTACACAACAATATGCCTAAAGGTAAGAAAACTACATTGAAACAAAAAAAATAGGTCAAAAGGAAAATTTTTTAAAAGTAAGTTTAAACAATACATGAAATGAACGTTGATTTCTTTATTATTAATATACTAAAAATGTTCTTACCTAACGGTTCAATAAATTCCGTCCAAGGTTTATTCTGTTTAAACTCCCGTGTTGAAAGTACGAACTATTATGAAAATGTAGCCTACACGTACGAGTCCGTCAGGAAAATAGGTCCAGCCTTTTTCAGTACAGGATTTGCCCCACTCATGGTACAATGTGTAGCATTAAAAAGCAACGTAATTCCCGTATATTCTTTGTGTGATTATCGCCTAAGTATTTTATTACATCGATTTCAGTGCCACATTGCCAACATATGTTGGGTTACCATGCCTATCGCATTCCGTTTCAAAGTCTATTTTGGTTTCAGGTACTTATATTAATTTTATATTTCTTTGTGTTGTAACAGCATTTCTAATAATAATAATAATAATAATATTATAATATAATAATAATAATTTGTCAGTTTCTACCAACAGAAAAAGACAAATGAGTCGTGTTAGGATGAAATGTAATGCCATTGGATTTTTGGCACGTAATACATTTTGACGCTGTAACATTTACTTTAGGAAACATATCGCATTTTTAAAAACACAGAGGAAATAATATTTCAAAAATAAATACATGAATTTGAAATTACTTCCATATTATCGTCCAAAGATTTCTGTTGCGTTTTGTAAGATTTATCTCCAAAAGTGGGTATTGTTCATAGCATAGTATCACAATGTTGGCATAGCCAAACATGGGTTGCATGAAAGTTAAATTATCACAGATTAAAAAAAACACACTGAAAACAGTATAGCAACTAAGATAAGCATATCTTTTCTCTCCCGAGGTATTTTACGTATACATCTCTCTATGTACCATTCATGGAGATGAATCATTCTTCTCTGGAGAATTTTCAAAGGGATTGACCTGTCAGAAGTCCTGGGTGACAACACCATGTCACGCACGCCATAACTAAGTAAACACCGTTTGAAATATGACAGAACATTGAGAATATATTTACATTTCAAATCGCAGTTGCGTGACATTGCAGTGGTTTGCAGCTGCGTTTAAACACCGCGTCTTACTGAAGATGAAATTTGCCGTGTTTCGTTATTTAGTTTAAAACTATAGCGCCCCCATTGAATTTTGATCAAATTCACTTTTAAGTATTATACGTGCTGAACGTCTTTGAGTTTGTTTCCGTTTCATTCACAACCTACAAATTTCACCACATTGAACAATGTAAATAAAACATGGTCTGTAAAACGTGTACTTTTACGGTGTGGTATTGAATAGAAGCATGAAAACATTATACGCAACTACATTTTCATTTAAATACAAAATAAATTGTCCATCCAATTCATGATTTAAAAATTATAAATACAAAAACAAGCAATTATTTTCTTATTGCGACGAATTCGATTTTTGTCTGCTGCATTTACCTACGCAAGTTGATTGAAAACAGGGTGAAACGAAAGCCATTAAGCAAAATATGGTATATCGCATTTATTTTGGTAGCAAGCACCAAGTCTTTACTTTCAGATTTCAAAAGATATGGTCTAACCCAATGTAGGGAAAAAACGTTATTCAGAGGTCACGGTTCCACCGTTCACTTTAACATTCGTACTGGCTTACCGTTTTTCCACCTGTTGAAAACGTCTTCCATATTTTTGTTTCTCCAGGTGGCTTGCGACTGCACTAAAATTATGCATATATTGTATAACAAGTGAGGTGCATGCTTTATCTACTCTTTTCGATGTTTCTGGAGCCATTTTGGGAATGTGGCAGAAAGCTACAGTCGGAAAGTTATTTTAACAGCTTGCACGTCAGGAGAATGGATGCGTCTTTGAACTCGAACGAATATGCATTTCCCACAGAGCGAGGCACGAATTCCACTCGCTAACTTAAACAACATTCAACTTTTTGAAAGCCCCTCTCTCAAACGAACGGTCCAAGGAAAACTTCAAAGCTTTCCTTTACTGTGATTAACTGTCTAGTTTTGTAGGTATCATACATTTTTTAATGGACAAAAAAAAACATAATTATATTTTAATTACCCGCTTGCACTTAGTCTGAGTCATCCAGTATCATTTATTCATTACAAAGGACATGATTTGCATAACATAAACGACGTATGTCAATTACGTTCCCTGTTGTAGACCCATTATAAGGACTAAAACATCTGGCCTCAAGACAGAATAAAACACAAAATCAACAAAAGGTTTAAAATTTACGTGTAGTGTAAATGATAGAAGTGCGTAAATCGAGCATCAATGCTATAGATTAACGCAACACGGCATTCTTAAAATCAGTTTTAAATTGTTGGATTATTATTATTATAATTTTTTAAAATTAAATTAACAAAAACATCGTTTTTATACCTGAATATTTAATGTGAACACATTATGAATTTAAACAGAAACTTTCTATCCGCTATGGCTTTTAGACGCTGTCCTGTTTGTAGTTGTTCATGGAGATAACTGAGACTCGAATCTGTGTACTACTTCTCCCCTTTCTTTTGCCTCATAACGTGAAATGAATTTTCCACGGAGACCAAAATACCGGTCAACAACAAAGGCACCGCTTACCCTTTTCCCCAACTGTGACTCGGTTTATGAAAGATTACAGTGAACGTGACAAGAACTGAACTGGGAATTTAAAATGAACAATTTTCTATTCAGACGTCTTTCTTGCGTGGTCATTCATCACGCTACAGTCAAGCACTGTACAACAGAAACAGACATTTTCCGACGGGGGAGGTAATTTCGCAAACTAGAATATTGTGAGTCTATAGCTACAAACAACAGAATGGTTTTTCCAGAAAGTCAGCTAATTACTGTTCTTCCAAACATAAAGGTGTATTCTCATTGTAGGATGTGACTAAATGCCAATAAAACGGCAGTGCGGATCAAAACAAATCGTAAAATTCACACTGCATCTTTCCAACAATGTTTGAAAATTCATATTATACTCGAACGTTCTTTATTTAGGTTGTTTTATCTAGTGTTTAACATTTCTCAGATTTTCTGTTATGGCTTGTCTTGCTAACTAGCATAACGGTTAACTACCTTACAATACCTGCGATTGATAACGTATTGGCCAATCGGACTAGAGTTGAGAGCCGTAAGCTGTTAGTTGATGAGTGTGAGTAAGTAGGGGGAGAAGTCTTTCTCGAATGAGAAGGCAAGCAGGACCTCACGTGACACCTTCCCTCTTTTCCCATTCATCAAGGGGGACGGTGTTGTATTTTCAATTCATTTATCTGCAGGAATGATTGCGGCTATCAGTCTCGAGCTCACCGCCTGGATGAAGAGGTGAAAGTTTCTCCACGGGAGGAGAAACCGCAAAAGATAATATTATACATGATTTGCGTCTGATTTTGAGAGGTAGTAAGGGAAATTCTAACAACTGAAAAAATAAATACTCAGTTTGCAAGCTGCAGAGTTAAGTCTCGGAGTTACACGGGCAAATTTTCTTAACCAGGCTTGCTTTTACTTGCAGTCCCAGCTGCGCAAGTGAAGATGCTCTTGGACGCAGGACCACAGTATCCTGCTATAGGAGTGACTACATTCGGCTCATCCAGACATCACTCAACAGGCGAAGTCACCGACAGAGAGGTGGGACTGGGGATCAATCCGTTTGCTGATGGTATGGGTGCTTTTAAAATCAACCACAGTACCCATGATCTAGCCTCTGGACAAACGGCATTTTCCTCTCAAGCGCCCGGGTACGCTGCACTAGGGCATCACCACCACCCAACTCATGTCAGTTCCTACTCCACCGCGGCTTTCAATTCTACCAGGGACTTCTTGTTTCGAAACAGGGGTTTCGGGGACGCTGCGAGCGCGCAGCACAGCCTCTTTGCCTCTGCAGCTGGAAGTTTCGCCGGGCCACATGGACACTCAGATGCTGCAGGACATCTTCTTTTCCCCGGACTTCACGAGCAGGCGGCTGCACATGGCTCCCCTGTTAACGGTCAGATGCGCTTAGGCTTTTCCGGGGACATGTATGGCAGAGCAGAACAGTACGGCCAGGTTACCAGCCCTCGGTCCGACCACTACGCGTCGACCCAATTGCACAGCTATGGTGCTATGAACATGAACATGGCAGCGCACCACGGTGCAGGGGCCTTCTTTCGATACATGAGACAGCCGATAAAACAAGAACTCATTTGCAAATGGATTGAACCGGAGCAACTGGCGAACCCCAAAAAGTCATGCAACAAAACTTTCAGCACGATGCACGAGCTCGTGACGCACATCACGGTGGAACATGTCGGGGGGCCAGAACAGTCGAACCACATCTGCTTTTGGGAAGAGTGTGCCCGGGAAGGGAAGCCTTTTAAAGCGAAGTATAAATTAGTAAATCACATAAGGGTGCACACGGGCGAAAAACCGTTCCCTTGTCCTTTCCCCGGCTGTGGCAAAGTGTTTGCAAGATCTGAAAACCTGAAAATTCACAAAAGAACACACACTGGTAAGAGTTCAGTCCATTTAAAATCGTACCTGCTCCATGTTTGTGTATTTCTTTTACATAAAGCTCGCACTGTTTATATTTACTAGGACGAGAATGGTTTACAGTTGTTATTTCTGCTCAGTTATCAGCTGGCTATAAGGACGTTAAACATTATGCTTTTTTGTATTAACTTCAAACTTATATTTTAGCAATTATATGGTAATATTAGGATATATGTGTATGTAAAATTTACATTTTATATAATTTCTCTCTAAGAATTGCACGGTTTTTGCATTTAAGTGTTCATTGTTTAATTGAGTATTCTTCGTTCACTTTGAGGTGGTTAAGTTTTAAATTAATAATGTTGCTGTTCGGCAATAAAACGAGTAAAAATATCAGTTAGGCCTAAAATACTTAATATATCTAATCTATCTATATATCTATTTATTTGAACGATTTTGAATACATTTTCATCGGTGCGATCAACGACTTTCAGTTTAACGTTTTTTTTTTTTGCGTTGTTAGACCTGTTCAAAATGTGGTTTTATTTTTGGCAGGTGAGAAACCATTTAAATGTGAATATGAGGGTTGCGACAGGAGGTTCGCAAACAGCAGTGACCGCAAGAAGCACATGCACGTGCACACGTCTGACAAACCTTACCTCTGCAAAATGTGTGACAAATCTTACACTCATCCCAGCTCCCTCAGAAAACACATGAAGGTAAACAAAGCTGATTTATTTCTGTACGTTTATACAGTATACACTATGCAAGCAGGTGCCACTGGATGCATAGATTTTTTTCAAACATTAAGCGTTTCGAGTCAAATTTTAGGATTTTGTTTTATATGTGAAGTCATTAACAGATATGCGTTATACATATGTAAAGTAAGCATTAGAAAGTATTTTGCACGTTTTATGATTTATTTTTTTTTTGTTTACTTTTATGTTTTTATGTTTATGTTGCCTTTTAACATTCCTAAACGTGGTACATAACATTATGGAAATGTTAATTTAAAATGCGAACTAAAATATTAAATGTGAACTAAACAAAAACGTTAATTTTTCCACTTCAGGTGCACGAGTCCTCTACGCACGGATCACAACCATCGCCTGCCGCAAGCTCGGGGTATGAGTCGTCCACGCCTCCAACAATCGTGTCCCCGTCAACAGAAAACCCGGGCAGTACCTCCATATCTCCTGCGTCCACAACGGTTCACCACACGACCAGTCACGGCGCACTGTCGTCAAATTTTAACGAATGGTACGTTTAAAGCCTTTTTAAAAGACTGCAGAATTAGAACTTCTTGGAGTCAGATAACGTAAAACCCAGCTGAGTATATGTGGACAGAAAACGAAAGGACGAAAACGAATTCTTCGTTGGCCCGGCGTGTTTAGCAGTGAACAGGACTTGAACAAGGGACTAGAACCACTGCCCAGTTGATAGTGTTCAGAAGACTGTATACGAGAGATCTGAAACTGCATGCTAACAGGAGGTCGCGCTACCTGTTTTGTACATAATGATTTACTTGTTTAAATATGTAAGATGTCATCGTGTAAATAGCTATATCGCAATTTAAATGAATTTGTGCAAATGTGGTCCCTAGATTTATGGAAAAATAATGAATTAAAGAATGCGATAAACATTCTCAATGATCTAATAGCTAATGTGTACCAAATGTGAATTACTCTGTAAAATATACACGTCGATCTAACAGACCATTAGAATTAATGTGTTTTTTGTATACAGTGCAAACTTTGCGTCGACAGTTCTAGTCTCAGTACAGTAAATTGTTATTACATGTCATTGTCGATAAATCGTATAGTGAAGGCCTGAAAGTCCGTGTCTTTATGTTTATGTAAGTGATATAAAGATAAAAACTATCTGAGCATTGCTTTGGCAGATGCAACGAATGACTGTATATAACATTTTTTCCATTTCTCCGCATGTAAAAGGCCGATATCACATGTTAGAAATATTCGGTATTTATGGGATTAATGCGTTCGTATGTAAAAGTTAGTTTACAAAACATGTTTGTTTACATTTCGTACAACATTAAAAGCTCAAAAGAAAAAACAAATGCATCCCGATTCCTTTCATACCGATCTACTTACATAGTGTGGCGTTTATTAATTCCTTTGTACTTTTAAATTATTACATTTCCGTGTGTTTGTGCAATACTAGTTTGTGATTAGACCTGCAGTCCTGTTCAAACGCATACAGACATCTCAGTAATTTTTAGTGTTTGGAATGACATGTGTTTAAGTGGTACTATTGTTTGTCAGCGTTAATAGTAAGGCAATGTTGAAGATAGAACTAGCATTAGTTTGGCTGTTGCAACATAACATTCATAACTAACATAATGACACGTGAATCTATTTTGTAGAATTTATTTTATTTTTTCAATTTAAATAATTTAGTTTCAGCCATTCCTCTCCACTGCTGCATCAACTTTACCATCAAATTACTTGCCCTGTGTGATGAATGAAAAGGGGTCAATTGCAATAAATTAGGTTACGAAAATTTAATTACTCTCGCATGCCTTTTTAGTGAAAATAACTCAAGTTTTAATAAACTTTCAACGTTGTTGTGAAAACAAGCCTGCTGCAAAATTGTTGATACCTTTCTTTCCAGTCGTTCTATTACATAATACACGCTATATTTTACAATATTTATGGACCGTGTGTGTGTGTATATAATAAGTAATTACCGGTTAATCAAATACGTAAATAAAATGAAACGCAAGAAACTGGTTATGAACCATTGTAGCTTTATGTGATCGTGTTCTCGCGTGTACATATATACGGGTGCGCTTGTATTTATATTCTGTAAACATGAAAACGCACTTAAATAGTAAACTTTATCCTAATTCAAAGCAATAATTTTATGACTTTATTTACTTACTATGTTTAAATATGAATAAACGTACTTTACCCGTTGGTTTACAGACTAATGGATTACTGCCGATGAACTGCCGATGACTATCCGAATAGTCATATTTCTTACGAATTTAATGGTAGAAGCTGTATATTTAATAATACGACTGACTGCAATAAAACTGATAGAGTTGAAACAATGTGTATATCATTTATAACTAATCCAATGAGACAAACACACGCGACTTAAAACTACGTCCTTTCAATTTAGCATTTTGATTTATTTGTATTAAAGCATGTAGGCGAGCTGCTTATACATTTGCTTGCCTCAACTGTTTTATTGTGGTGTTTAGTTCAGAACGATTCATATAAACGGTTTTATGACTATCGCTACATTATTCATATGAATTAAGACTTTTTACATAGACGGTTACTGAATTTAAGTGATATATAGTACGGTGGTATGAAAATGTAATCAGCGTTAGAAATTTGTAAGATCACATTTTTTTGTGTTGTACATCTTATTTTTATTAATGAAATTGGACAGGTATTTATATGTATATCATCTCGACTTAACTTTAGTTATCATTTTGAAAAGAAATGGTAATCTTATAGGTTTTGAGAAACAAAATATGGAGGTCAAAACTAGATACAAAATTTTGTGTATTTCTTCACAAATTAATATAATGAATAAATATTTAGACACATTCTATAAATAAACAAAAAGTAAATAAATACAAAAGTTTATTATTGTTGTTGTTGTTGTTGTTAATCTACCTTACCGCTAATCAACTTCTCATATTCAAAAATAACGCGTATGGACTTTCTGCCAATGAAAATTCACAGATTATTTTCCGTCTGCACATGTATTTATTTTTTTTATAAATTACCGATATTCCGTCATAGCAACTGGTAGATACCAGTAATACGTAGGCAAGCTCAATAGAATTCGAATCGTATTTGATTAATACGAGAGGGGCTTCTCGTCGAAGGGAAGTCTGCCTTTCGTGATTTTTAAAATTGTTTTAAAACTTAGTTGACAGTACAATGCGAAGTGAAAATAAGTAGCCATAAGTTTTTTTTTAGTTAATTTTTGCTTCTGTTGTTCTTGTTGAAAATGTGTACTTAAAGCGTACTCTTTTAATTAGTCTTTTAATTATTCTTTGTACGTCACAGTGCGTGGGGGACTGCACGATGGTAGGGATTGCCCACACAATGTTTGGTTGGAACTGATGACACCAAGTATAGTTAAGACGCGTAGTCACGTCTTCAGCCATTTAATAGCGTCAATATCTATAAACCACCTACGTCTTATACATTGGTAAACAAACTGAACTCACTATGGATATAGACGTTTTCTTCGAACATTATCAATGAACATTTATGGGAAAGTTAGTAACATGATAATAAGCACAAACCATGCAAAAAGCAAATGGTAAAAGTATTTGTATTATAGATCCAACTCTATCAGTTAATTCTAAAGTTATAACTATATAGTACTAGATATCTCAACTTTTTGTACATTTTAGACCATTTTTATATACACATATATAACAGTCTTGCAGTTTCACTGAGCAACCCAGCATAACGGACACATGTCACCTAACTTAGTAGATCTGACGGCGGTCCACACACTAGGACGGCCGCTGTGGCATTTGACAGAATGTCCTGATTACCAGTCCGCCTATGCATGCAATACGTGAGATTTTTACATTTTTTGTAACTGCTGGTTGTCAACATATCGCCATGTAGTCTACGCACGCTGAAAGGTAGCAGTAGTGAACAGCTCCTCCCACGCGCGCGCGCGCGCACACACACACACACGGGCGCGCCCACACATATGAGTGACCCTTGGCTGACTTCGAGGATACCTCGTAGGGGGTGGAATAGCGATTTTTAGGTCTGCAGCAAACTTCAAGGACAATATTGTAACTTCTGAGCTGTGTAGTTCTACTATGAAACCAAGACGCTGGCACAAACCAACCATAGGGAACATGTAATACCTACCGATTTACTTAAAACTATTTAGCCTAATATTAGCTACTGCCTCAGATAGATGTTGTTGACGATTTTGTTCCAGTAAATGCGACACAGTGACCACAAAGTCGCCAAGCACGCTAATTAAAATTAATTAGAAATTGCCCGTATGCATTGTTCAACTCTCCAAACAAATACGCTTCACTCATAAAATGGGCTGTCTGTGCACCAAAAATAAATAAATCAAATAATAATAATAATAATAATAATAAACAAATAATGCAAATTCGTACAGAAGAACTTTGTCCCTAACCAATAATTTAAGACTTAATGAAACTTTCCCCTTCATGTAATTTAAACAAATGTATTACTTACACAAGCGGAAAATGTAATTTTAATGGTTAAAGGTAGTTCCTCAACTCCTAACGCATGTTAAGGTGAATATTAATGCAAAAGGTTCCGACTGACTCTCAGTCTCAAATACATTGCTTTATTTTGATTTTGTGCTCTCAGTATCAAACATACGAAGATGCGTTGCTGTTTTCAAGGACAATAAAACGGCGTGGAGTCTTGAGTGCATGTCGCTCCTCTCTCTCTGCCTGTAACGTCATAGGTTTCCATGCAGTCACATAGACCGTATGTAAATACGGCTCCTGATCAATGTAGCAAACGTTTGCTTTTCTACAGAACAATTGCATGCATTTAACAACACAATATCCGTAACAGTTTAGGCGTACAAGACTTGATACGAGCATGGGAAGTGTAGGCTTTCGAGCGCGCTTTAAGGCACCACTTTGCTCAATACGTTGAACGCGCAGCTGAAATAAGTTGAAGGCGTTTTGTAACCTTTGGTACGCTGGTTACTTCAGACCACAATGATTTGTGGAAGCGCTGACACTATCTATGCAGCCGCATTCCCTTGACGTTTTGCTAAATGGGGTCACACCAATTAGTTGTTTGCGGCTGAGAAGCCTGGACTTCTAACTGTGATGTTCTCGTGGTGTCACCGTTACGCCAGTGCGGTTTGGATATGAAATGTAAACAAGACAGCGGCAAACTTTACAGTCAGAAAAGCCAACCGACCCCCCCCCCATCCCCGCCCCCCCGACTCCATGTCCTCCAAGACAAAAATACTGTAGCCGAATTATTACTTTCTAGCGTCGTTACTACTAAGCAATTGTTGCATTAGTGGGTTTATATGAGTGTATAAAAATTAGATAAATAAAACTGAGTAATTACATATTTTGGAACTGAAACATACGCATCGAACCGCTACTTCACAGATTTTTTCAAAAATGCTGCTGAAAACAGCGTTTGACGAATTCGCAACTCAAAACCACTGATAAATTCATAGACAGGTTGTTCATGCATGACCAGAACGTAAACGGTAAAGCCGAGTTTATTTTATGTATATTACAAATGTCTCGTTGAGGACGTTATCACGTATCACTCTGAAACTGCTTTATCGATATAAAAACAATACGTAACTGAACCTGTGGCGAGGGACACTCAGATAATGATATGTCGCAGTGATTATGTATTTTTAATGAGATAGTTGTGAATTTTAATTTTAAATCTGTATTACACATTTTATAATTAAACTGTTAATTAGTATATTAAGATATAAAAGTGTATTTGTTGACTGGACTGGGTTATAGTTGGCGTGAATTTAATGAAGAATGGGGCGCAGGGGGTATTTTTCCCTTTTCTTAAAACAAATAATTTTGGTGTCCATTACGCACTGTTCATAACAAAGAAATTCCAGAAATTTTATTATCTTTAATTTACAGATTTTGTCACGTTTATTCTTTACTGATTTTGAAAACTGTTTAAAACCATATACTATGTCATAATAATTGTATGCTGTTTTAATATCTAATCCGAGTGTTTGTTTAATTTCAATTAGTGTTTGTAGTACTGTATTTGTACTTTTTTTAATAGCTATTAGAACTCACGCTATTTGTACTTCCGAATTGTTAAAACAACATTGTATTCTGTAAACCAAATGAGATATGTATATTGTACACGAATGTTACTGGAAACTACGTTCGGGCAAGTTATAAAATTAGAAAATAAATGCAATCATAAAAACAAGTAAAACAGCAGTGGGTGTTACAAATGAATGGCTGACTTTTAAATAAAATTAGCATGAAATTAATTACACCAGTTCAGGTATTTTCTGAAGGCGCCAAACTCAATGTTAACGTTGAAACTATCCAATATTCGCAAAACAGAGGCTGTCTTTAAAATTATATGTGTGAACGTGATGAATTACGTACAAAGGATGCATTTAACGTTTTTATAGGCAGTGTCACAATGTTCGGCTAAAGTATAACGAGCGTTTGCTTCGTGTGCGTTCTCCATGCTCTCTAAACAGCCAATTGAAAAACATTTCTGAATATTTAAGGACCTTTTTTAAAACTTTTGTGTGTGTGTGTGTGTGTGTGTGTTTCCTATTCGAGGTAAGCAAGCATTGGCATCTGGCAGAAATGCAACTGATACAAGTCTGTACTTAAACAAACTACCATAATAAACGGTTCAGCCCAGGAGGCCGTCGCGGGATTTCCGCCGTTTCTGTTGTAGGCGTTCTTGATGCATGCCATTGCAGCAAGGTTTTCCCGCGTTTTTGCGTTTTACATCCTTGCCGTAGTGTGAGTATAAGGATAATGTGTGACCGTAGTCAAATGTGTTTTAAGGTATCGTGGTTTTGTCTGAGAAAAGAATAATGCTTATCAAGTTCAAGAACCTTCTATTTTTGGCTTTCAGGTTTGAAAAGGGAGGCATCATTGTTATTTTGTATTGGAACCTTATTTACATTGTTTTAAATTACCTGCACACAAAGTTTTTACAGGGTATGAATTACATCAGCATGTAGCACCTCATGGGAGGAAAGGTGAAAACTGGGCAGGTGCAGGTGGGTGGTTTGAAAATCATGAAACTCCCAGGAAGCTTTAAGAAGAAAAACATAGTTAGTTAACACATCTATGGCTTACATGACTGGTTATATTTTTGGAAATGTCACATTTGGGGTTTTTGAAGCTCCTTTTTTGCATGTTTATAAACGTATGCACACAGTAATAAATGCCAGAATAACAATGATTTGACACTAGTAATTCTCATTACTGCACTTGAGAAAATCACCTAGATGTCTGCAGATACAGACAGGTAATAGTCTTTTCCGCAATCACCAGATGTCTTTGTTTTGTGTGAACAGGGCCGGGCCACGCAGGAGGCAAAGCCAGAATTTGGAATGGAACAAAGATGAAGGTCAAATCTGGAACAAACATTTTTACACAATGTCACCAAAGCTCTTTTTTAATATTCCTGAGCTAGGATTTTTGAAAACACATTATTGAATGTATTGCCTGATTTTGTACAACGAAAGTTATCTTCTGCCTTGAGGTATTTTTAGAACACCTTAAAATGTTAACAAATCAGCCTAATAATCTTCACAGTTTTTTCTTGCAATTATTTTTTATCAATGCATGTGTTTACTATGTTTTTACTCAGATTATATAATATATACTCTACATTTACTACTCACATAATAACAGCTATGCAATTTATTTTAAAGATTTTATTTGCCAAATTTTCTGGTTCATTAAATTGTTGCAGCAAATACACTATTTTTTTCAGCAATGGGACGTAACTTTACAAGTGTCCTTTGGTAATTCACAATTATGGCAGAAGACTTCACTGCATGCCTTTAATATACTTTGAGTAATACATGTTTTATCACATACTCAAAAATATTCAATGTACCAACCAACACCTGGATTAGTCAGCTCCAAATATCAACATTTGGAGATGGCAGGAAATGGGAAAAAATATCATCGTTACAATTCCAGAAAAGACATGATGTTGTCTTGTGAAAATGGCTTCAAAACAGATAGAATAGCCATTTTCTCATGCAATTTGTGGATGGATTTGGCTTGTGTTTGAATTACACAACAGTCACCCTGTGTCTGAATGATTTTAAGCCCTCCTGCAAGCAGCCGATGAAGCAGACAGCCTAGATATTCAGCCAAATATTGTTAGAAATATGTAAATATGGTGTTGTAATTCATTATTAATTCAACCTCATTGGCTCACTATTTTCTATACTGTTTTCCACTTGTGTCAAATAATGCTTGTCATTTAAGGTTTCTCAATAATCTTTTTATTTTAGTCATTGCATTTAAAAATATGTCCAAAACAAAAACATAACAAAGGTGAAAGCAACTCTTGTGTTAGTTGCACTTTTTAATGTAACTAATATCTGTTCACGTTTGTGCTTTATGTAGAAGTTTTGTCATTTGAATCTTATGCCTGAAAATAAAACTTTTTTTTTTCCTTTTTGTATTCCAGGCAAATTAATAATAACATGCTTTGTTGCTTTTTATGACATTAATAGGATTGTATGTGTTTAATAAAATTATTTAAACCTGTTTTAACATACAACAGCACAACCTACCCCCACACCCACAACGACTCATTTCACACGTGGAATCATATTGTAAAGCAGGTGTAGTATGTCTGATTTGTGTTTTACCTACAACGAAAGTTTTGTTTAAACCATCGGTATAATATTTCTGCCTCTACAAAAAAGGAACACCTACCTTAACTGCAAGTTCTTACAACGCTAAATACAACAAAGCAACAAAAACATCTTCAACTGAATAAAGTACACTGACACTGTTTTACTGACCTGATTTTTTTTAAGAAGAAGGATAAAGAGTTGGTAAATGTTACACTGTGATTGTGGGTTTTTCCTTCTAATGTAGTCTGTTACATTGTGCAAGTTCTCTAATTAATTTAAATCGTACGCAGCAGCAGATGTGGGGTTCACATGGTCTTTATAAAATTGATTATGTTTTAATAGAAGACTGCAGTTGCATTTCCGTTCAGAAAACTTAAAATGATGGATAATTACCGGACAAAACGCATTCACTCAGTCCAGGTGCCTGCTATTTATTACCGCGCTTTTCCTTGTCCTGATTAATTATTAAGTGTTTGCTTTGCACCTGCGTCGGATAACCGCGCCATTTTCTGCTGCTCAGACATTCTATTTAACTTTTACGGAGTAAACGTAAACAAAACCAGTCAGACGAAAGTTAGAATGCCGTGGGACTACAGAGGGACACAGAGTATGAACAAAGCGATTTCTTAGCCACTAAAAAGTAGTAACACGGAAAAACATTTCGAAATGAGCATAATTTATATGTAAAAGATGCTTGCAGCTTTTTTTTTCTCTTGCAGGCTACAGATAATTTCAGGGAGTTAAATATTTATATAGCTACTGTGTGCGTGTTTATTATAATACAGCATGTGTAATTGTCTGTTTTTATTATGAAATTACTTAATTTACTTTAAAATACTTTAAAATTATATACATATATAATTTAGCATGTATATATATATGCTCAAGAAAATAAGCAGATAAGCATTTTGGTTATTTCTTTTGAAGAAGTCCAAACTTACGGCCTCGAGTGAAATGGCACGTTCGGTTATGTGCGTTTAATTTCCTAATATATGAGTTGATATGCAGTTTTTTGGACGTTACTAATAATAATGTGGTTGTGTGTAGGCAGAGGGCTTTGCCAGCTACACCTAGGCAGCCATATGTAGGTTTTCTCACACTGGGTGAGTAGACTCTTATGGCTTGTCGCATAATTCTGCTTCCGGAAATGTCGCGTAGGACAGAGTCCAAAGAGCTGCTCAGATACCTCGGCTTCCTTTCATTATCGGGCTGTCAGGCAGCTCAACAGAACGCGCCTGTGATTCACTTGTTCAACAGTTCCTCTGGAGACCCCACCCCCCACCCCCCCACCTTGTATTTTGATTTGAGACTCTGTATAACATTATTTCATTTTTGTGCTCAGTTCTGGTGCAGATAATGGACTGCACTATCCTGGGCTTTCCAGCGGTCCAGCCGTCACGTCTCGGTATTGACAACGTTTCCCGTATCCTGCGTCTCTGCAATCGTCTGCCGCGAGCACAAAACCGAGGAGCGCCAATAAAAGTGGTCAAAGTCAAAAGGAAAATGCTGAACTAATTATATTTTCCCAACTCGAGCCGTATTTTGGACGGGGCTCGGGGTAAGGAGCATCTGTTTAGTGAATAAAACGGGAACGTGTAATTAGGCCGATGTGCCAGCGAAGAGGGAAATCCTGAGAGTATCGCTCTACGCGGCCCTGCCTTAGCCGTCCAAAATGAAAAGCTCGTGGTGGGGTGCAAAGCAAGGCAGCGCACTAAACTCGACAATCAACACTCCAGATCTCCCACGTCTCTCTCTGGCTGCTGGAGGAACTGTGCCCAGGGCCTGTAAATCCACTGCCTCTCCTATGGGCGCGCAGCGCACCCCGTTCTTCTGTATCCACAGCAAATCCTTTCTGACTCATGGGAAGGGTTTAAAAAAAAAGGAAAGACAGATTTCCTTTTCACGTTTGTGCTCAGTTGTGTCATTATAAGAAATGTGTCGTAAAGAAAAATTGCCTGCCATGTGTACGCAAAAAGAGCTCACTCAGACATGTCATTAAGACAAGGTGTTCGTAGGGTGCTCATATTAGTTTAACTGTAAAAAAAAGTATGACGGCATATTGTAATATATTAGTGGTAGTGTTCCTGAACTTTTGGCTTAAGCACAAAGCATGTGCATCGGACTTGGTACCGGTCCATCTTCCCTGTCAGGTAAAGGGGAGATTAACACGGGCTTCATCCCCTCTAGAATCAAGGCAATTTATAGAGCGCAAGATTTCACCACAGCTGGACCAGCGCCAGTCAAGTACAGGTTTTTAAATGCTTCCACCCCTCCTACTGGACCAGAACTGGAACTCTAGTACTCCTTCTGTGAGATCCAGCTGGTGGGTCCAATCTCCCTGGCTTGGACTCAACTTCGGTTTTGGAGCCAAATAACACAGTAGATGAGAGGACCTGGTTTTGGGTTTTTATTTCTTATTATTTTTTATTTCCATAGCTGGCAGTTACAAATATAGGAAAAGATTCCACAAGTTTATAGAGGGTGTACTTTCTGCCAAGCCTAGCCTGGAATGCATTTTGTTGTTTTGACTTGCTTTTAATTTACTGTTTTGTACAGAAGGTCAGTTACACTATGTAACAGAACTCTATAAATTAAATTAATCTCTATTCACTGGCCTTGAACAGAAAGTGAAGCAGTTCAGTCACACATGACTCACTATTTTGTACATTCAGCATATCTGCATGTGTAGTATATATCCCATTCATCCAGAACTGATTTCTTTGCATATAAAAAACAACAGAGAAGAGGATCCACTGAAAGTCTAAATTTACCAAGTCAGTAGGTTTTACTATATGTCAAATTATTTTTAAACTGCACATTATGCTGTTATGCTGTTGCAAGATATGCAGGGTATATTTTTTATTACTTAACTTTTTTTAATTAGGTTTTTTTATTCCCTTTTTTTCCCATATTAATTTCATCAAGTTGTTCTTTTTTCTTTATTAAAATCTATGTGTCAGTTTTAAAACTGAGAAAAATAAATCATAAATGTAATTTTCACACTTTACACAACTGTCCAGCCTGTAGTCGTTGTGCAGATACTTTTCGAAGAGTGTGTACAAAGTGTGACAGGTGCCAGAACAAAAACAAAAAAAGGAAAGCACCAGGCAGGGTAGGACGGGACACGGGCTGCAACTGAACACCCAGCGGGTGTTGCTAAATCGGGCCCTTCACGGCACCCGTCTATGCTTTCCCAGGGACCAGGTTGCAGATAAACCGAGTCAGGTGTCCGCGGGATTGAGCTATCGAGTGTGACACTTAAAGCAGAGGGTCCTCTGCAGCCGAGAAGCTTTCCAGCACTTTTAATAATGCATTACACGCCGAGGTCCTGCCAAAGAAATAATTAACTCTAAATGCTAATTACGCTCCGGTAATTTATGCACATCTGTAAACATCACAGCAATCACAGATAACGCGGCTGCGTTCATCGGTGCCTGTCAGTTTGTCCGTCTCTGACCTCCCCCCTACTCCCCCCCTGCTCTAATGCTGACCCGGTTTCCATAAACGGAGGCACTGCAGGTCTCGGCCCATGAGCCACAATCTGCTGCTGTCCATGTTGCCGCCTTTATCTACAAAGCCACACTGTGAAGAATACAACTCCAGATCTTTGGATGGAGAAAAGTTGGACCCCTCACCTGTCCCCTCCTGTCTCCCTCTTTCATGTTCCTCTTGTGTCTTCCAAAAGGGCAAAAATAAACCATTAACAGATAAAAACTGGAGTTAAGTAAGAGCCGAGAGATTGTCCCCTGATGATGGCGATGCAAGGCTACTGGTGCCCAGGGCTCAATTACGATTTAGTTTCCTTATGTCATGTCAGGACAAGGTGTTGAAGTTTCTGTCAGGCAGGCAAATTTTGAGTCACTTATGTTTCGTTGTCAGGTGCTTTGATGAGACTGGCTGTGAATGAGTTTTAAACTTGATATCAGGAGAATGTCTGCACACCATCCCCACGCAGCCCAATAGCACTCGAAGGCGGACACCACCAACACCACCAGCACGACCATCCATCTTCCTTTTCCTCTCATCTTTTGACTGGACTGATTCCACACCCATTAGCATTCTCATAAATATTCTGCGTAATGTTTCCATTTGCCACTGTTGCAATTATCATAATGGGCAAGGTGCTTTATGGCTTTTTACAACGTCTGGAAGCGCTTCAGCTTCGATCCAAGGTCTTTGGTCACGTGTGTGCCCTGCCACTTCCAAGGGCATATGTTTCTGCTCGGTGCCGGAGAGCGGGCCCAGGGCTCAGAGAGTGAACCGGAAAGATCCACCCAGAATTGGTTGAATTAAATTCTTGCACCTGGACATAATTGTGAAGCTGCTGTGCTGGGATTTTCCTGCACAAGCAGAACAGCAAATTAGTTCAGTAGAAAGCGGCGTCCAGCGGAGCGACACCATCTCACCTGGTGTCATATTTTACCAGAGAAATCATTTAAAAAAAAAAAAAAGCTTTCCTGTGTGATAATGAGTTTACTAGGTTTGGTGATGCTGTTTATGGAATGTAAATGAAAAATTAGGATATGTCAATGGCTTTGCGAGTGAAAGGAAAAAATATATATACAACCTGTTTAGAATTCAAGTGTTCAGTGCTTGGTATCATTAGTACTGATTGAGATAGAATGAAGAACTGTTTTGCATTGCTATGGAAAATTACAGAGGCATCAAGATATACATCTTTCTGTTTGTTTGTAAATTATACTAATGACAAGGTGACCTCAAAAATGTATTAAATAACATGCATGAAAGGGGAGGATTCTTGGTAGGAAAGTATGGCTGAATATCAGAATAATATTGAGTCTACTGCCATTCTAATTATCAGGGATGCTTCAATAAATTGCCTTAGAAAGTCACCATCTCCCTCCCTAAACACACGGGTTCCGCTGACACATGCAGATGTAGAGGCTCTGTGGAAACACTGAATATTTCCTTTATTTACAACAAAACAGATCATGTTTAGGAGAGACTTCAAGACACACGTTTTCTGCAGGAAACAAATGCTGAGGAGAAAAGGTCCATTCCAGAAGGTTTGAACTGGGATAGAAAAATAGAGGGCACAGGAATTACATGCAACATATCTTAGTGATGTTATTGAAAGCTTTCAAAGTCCAGACCTACTATGATCCCAGGGTTTAAATGTGCTGTACAATGTGTTAGCAGAAGCATAAATTAGAATGTAGACCATGCAGATACCAAAAAAAAAATCAATTGAGGACTTTTCCAGCAAAAGCCTGAGCTGAAAGCCACCAATGATGGCATTGATTTTCACTGCACACATGGAGAGGTTTAGCAGCAACAGAATTCCAATGCCAGTAAAATTTGTATCCAACAAAAACCAAAAATGAACGCTTGTGCATCTACTTGTGTCCATTCATGTTTCCACTTAAGTGCGCAGTTCGCCGCCGTTCATCGGCGAAGCAGAAGGCGTGTGGTTAGCCTGAAACTTTTAACCTGCGTGGCTGTCAGAAGTGGCCCTAATCTTCCCTCTCTCGTGAGCTGCAGCCGGGGGAGCCTGGATCATAGCCAGCGCAACAACGGTACCTCTGGCTGTAATTAATGCTCTCACTGTAATAGAGTTCGTGTTCACACAGTGCTACTGTGGCCACACTCAGGCCCTCAAGGCAACAGTGGAGACAAGGTAAAGGCCAAGTCTCTGTCGATGTTGTAGAGTAATCCAGGAGAAGATGAAAGCTCTTTTCCCTGTTGAAGACACTCATTGGATTCCCAAGCTCAGCGGGGAAGCGCAAGGTGTTTATATCCCTGCTCACATTCTCGTAGACGCATATATTGGAAAAATCCTCAAAGAAACAAGTTTCTAAATATACAACTGTGCACTCAATTCATGTGGTAAAGACAGTTAAAACACTGTGCACACAATAATGTCAAAGTCTTTTTATTTTTAGAGGACAGACATTTAGGCTGTAATGGACATTCATTTGAAGACATTTCTGTAAGCACTCCAAGTTGTTGCCATGGAGCCAGTGTCAAAAGGAAAAGAAGTCATCTTCAGGCATAGAACTCTGGAACCTAATGGAATGGGTAAATTGGTTTAAGCATCTTCTGGGACTGATATTTTTCCCATCTGAGAGTCAATTCTATGGTACCATTTTGCGATAACAGTTCTTGTTAATACAGCCAATGTAGTGGTCTTGTTATATTGTTTTAAACAAAATTTTGTGTGAAGTGTATATTGCCTAGTTACATGTTGTTGTGTTTTGTTTTACATTTGTTTATATCTGTTTGTTTAGTGTGGATAAACAAAGACCAGTAGACTCAGTAGACTAAGATATATAAACAGAGTGCTTTACCTAATACCAAACACAAAACCCCTCTTGACACTTCTTGTTATCATACCAGCCAGGGTGATTGATCACTCCAGACGTTTATGGGGAAAAGAGGTCTACAGGAGGAGTGAGACTTAGAGTGTAAGGCGGAGGGTAACTGCTCCCTAGGGTGTGCCACATGCTGACACACCTGCAGAGTCCCGTTTGTGTGTGTGTCTGTGTGTGTGTGTGTGTGTGTGTGTGTGTGTGCGTACAGGTTTGTAAGATGCACCAAATGGTGTGACACAAAGACAATTTAGGAATGAGAAAATGAGCCGTGTTCAAGAGATAGTTTTTCTGCTCTGCTGTCTTATTATTCAATGATAGTTGTCTAAACACAGATCTACTTTTAAAATGTTGTTTTTCTTTTCACTTATTTTACTTTGTTTGAAAAGATAATAGTCACTGTGGTTTAAAAATGGAGACAATACCTCTAACACAGCTTCCTAAAAATCACAAGGAGTAACTCTGTTCATTTCAGTGTTATTCATAT
>JABJVR010000037.1:2712003-2724917 GCA_025773905.1 Chitala chitala | reverse complement strand
GCGAGCGGGCCCGAGCGGGGGGTGGTGGCAGACCGCGGGTGGGGGATCTTTATTGAGCGAGAGTGCCCCAGCGACAGATGGAGAGAGAGACCGGGCTACAGTGAGAGAGCGATCCCCCCCCCCCCGCCACAGCTGTATTGTCATCTCCCCAAAAAGTGAGCTCAAGCTGAGCATTTCATCACCGCTTCATTAATCTAGAACTTAAACATGCTAAGCTGGAACGGGCCAAATCACAGTGCCAGGAGATGCGGGTGTCCCCCTCGCTGGTCCCCTGTTGAAAAGATTCATATGTAGACACAGAAATTACTTCTGCTTAACTAAATAACAGAGCTTACTGGTGGACAAAGGAAAAAAATAATTGGAACCAGAGGAGGGCTTGGGAATATAGACTCGCAAATGTCGCTGTAATGTAATCAATGGCTGGGAAGAAATATGCATTATTCATTTTTTGTGATCACTTAGTGTGCTATCAATATCTGTAAATGTAAATTGTTGTTATAATTCTGACCAATGGTAATAGTCATTTGGTAGCTGAGGTAGGCCATCTTGTTGACATGTGCTGTTTCGTCTGAGAAGGAATGGCTATTTCCCTCTTAAGTCATACATCTGGCCCCACCCAAACAGGAGTGGCAATGTATTTTTGTATGCCATTTCTACTTTTTTTATTTTTATTTTTTTAAAGCTGTGGGTAGGGAGAATGGAGCTCACGCACAGAACAGTGGCCCATTGTGGTCTGGGAGGCCCCAGAAGTGACCAACTGGACGGGGGGTTTTGTATCGCCACCCCCAGGAGGGCGGGAGGGCAGTAAGCACAGCAGGTGGATGGATTAGCCTTCCAGTTTAGCACAACCTGCACCTCCTGGACCCAGTTTGGCATGTCCCACTTCTCAGATCCTTTGCTGGGGGTGCTCTGACTGGGATGCACCTCTAACCTGGTCAGCCTGTTTATCCAGACCCTGCTGAGCTGCACCAACAGCAAACCAGCACAGGTTCCATAAAACTCGACACCACCATCAGCATTCAAAACTCAAACCGGGTTTTACTTTTGTGTGCTGAAGATTCTGCACTTCTTCGAGACTTTGTAACATTTTTTTTTTTTGCATTTTTGGAAAAAAAAAAACACTGTGAGCAGAAAAAATAAATACATAAATAGGGGGAAAACTGTCAAAAGAGTTTCATGCACTCCTCACATGTCACAACTGCAAAAGTAGAAATGACACAAATCAGACACAAATGGTACACAGAGAAAACAGTACAGAATATCATGTAACACTGTTCCGAACATCCCAGCATCCGCTGGTACACTGACAAAAATACAAATGCCAAAAACATTGGCCCTACTCTGAAGTTCTCTGAAATTTGCTGTTTGATGGATGTGTGACACTGATCCAAAGGAAAAAACGAGAGACAAATAAAAAACTTTCAACGGAAGAAGTCACCATCCATTAAAAATAAAAACTGAAGGCAGCACTTCAGTCTCCATTAAAAGATTATATACTTGCACCTGCAATTACCTGGAAGTACCTGGAATTACTTCCAACATGTAATCTACAGAAGTGTAATCAGGCAAACTGATTAGGAAAGGAAATAGTAATACACTGATGTAGGTGAATTCTCACTAGATGTTCTTTGTAATTGAGCACTGACCTTTAAAGTCCAAAACTTAAAGATTGAGAACTGTAATTTTTTTCTGAAATGTTCTGCCAGTCTTCATGCATGCCCTATTATCCAGGTTGACTGGTTACACAGGGAAGACTTGCATTTGAAGACATTCAAAAAAGGTAAGTTGAGGTCCATTAACATGGCTACCCTGGTCTCCTAATGGCCCCCGACTCTATTGCAAAGGGGAAATGGTGATCTATGGCGTGAGCAACTAGAGTAATGCTTTTACTGTTGGATGTGAGTAAGCCACAGATACAGGCCCAATTATCACAGTTGTGCTTTTAACATGTTCCCTTTCTCCTTCTTAGTTTCTTTCCATTTTCACTCCAAATCTCTTTCCTCTCCTGTCTTTTGTCTGCAATGCACACCCTCACCACACAATGCTGTTGAGAAAGGGAACACCAAAGTTGAACCAATTACTCCACAGCGAGTCATATACCATGCAGTCCAGCCTGCAGAAATTCTCTTTATTAACAAGCCTTGGGAGTGAATTAACGTACATTGGCTTTGTAACACCAGTCTATTAGCCTATTCCACTAATGATGGTTCTCCACCATAACAATTAATTTCATTATCATGGCCACACTGTTGCCTTTCAGTGATTTTCAGTTTTCTCATCTTGACCAAGTTGTAGTGTTGCTGGATCTGTGTGCGAAAATGTCAGAAATGAGAGAGGTGTGAGTAAGTGTTGGATTTGTGTCTGCAGTGTGTTGGCGCATGCAGTGTGTTGCTGCACACTTTACACTCTTCACAAATTACTGAAGCAACTCAATTGGTTCAATAGTAAATCAGAATTTTGCTCCAACATTGGACTGGAATTATCATGCCATGTGATCTTTACCATCAGGCAGCTCGTGCATGTCAGCAGGTCATCACTCACGCCCCATTCACGATGAAGACATATCAAATCCTTCTAATTCCTCTTCTTGTACTCCCCACTATAGTATATACCTTACACCCTGCAAAAAGTCATGAAGCACACATATAGCAAAGATGCACCAAAGATGCTGTTTCCCATAAACTGAAGGTACTGTGTTATGCCCTGGCTTCTGGTGTACTGTGTTGAAGATAGACATACAGGCTGGTTCTGCAGGGTAAAATGTGTACATAATGATCAAACCTAATTGTACATCCCACTCTTTAATCACTTCTTCCACAGTAGAATGGACTTATTAGGATAACCAATTTAAAAGGCTTTTATCTGATTACTAGGCTTGTAGTCTTTGGCAGCAAAGTAAATAGCACACAAATCTTTTGGATTAAATCGTGAACAGAGTTTATTTACAATGCAACAACATGCAACATACAGGTAATACACAACAATATACTACATTTACACCTGTAATTTGGTCATATTGTTAAATAAAACTGATGCATAATACATAATTTCCTGCTGAAAATGCTGCCATTAGTGACAGAAGAACAAATACTGACGTGTTTGCCAAAGCACTGATGATTAGCATCTTTCACCTTTCATCTGCCAAATTTTCCATAACAGATGGCAGTTTTTTGTAGTTACATTTTTTGTTTTTGATCTGTTATATTACATATCATAAAACAAGTAACAGTCTCTACAGAAGTACAGTGCATTGACCAGACTACGATTTCACTGTGTGTTTTAATGTTGAAGTGCTAGTTTGTTAAATTAATGTTTTCTGCATAACGTTAAATGTGAGTGTCCCAAGTTGAGAAAAGGGATATAAAGCATGCTGGTGATTTAGGTGTCAGCATAAAAGAAAGGCTTTAACACTTAAGAAGCTTGATGTTATAAAGTGTTTGAACTTAATAAAAGAACATGCCATACTGTCATAACAGTTACCATAGTGTGGAAATAAAGACAGAGAAAAATTCAAATCAGTAAGATTAAGTACAGAATAACGACTAAGTGGGAAGATTGTGTGTTGATATTTAGTTTTTTAACAGTGTTTCCTAAGCATATTTTTCCATAAAACATCTTATTTTATTGCATAATTTTTGCATAAAATGGGATTTGCAGAAATACACACAATATCACACAATAGCAGAAAAGGGTGTGCTTGAATTATCTGGTTATAAATCAATAACACATAATGTAGATAAGTGGTGGCTACTGTACCTTTAGGTTATCTAGGACTTTAGTGGCAGTGTTACAATTACAGTGATTTTCTCTAACTACATACGCGAAGGTGGAACACAATTGATACTTTGGGACATTCTTGATTCATTGTCAGCTCCTTGTCCACAACTTCATTTGCAGCTGCAACTGTCTCGTGGTCTCATTTTGCTGGGAGATACGCCAGTTTCCATGCACATGCTAGCATTTGTACAATAATACACAAACGCCGTCCGCATAGCTGCTCTTGCATGCGCAACTGCGTGGAACCACTCTTGCACGTCTCCAGAGGATACCTGTTTGAATATGTGATTTCGCACACACACGTAACTGGCTGACATTATAGTTATTTGACCCTTGTTTCCACCCTCCCTCCCCCCACGTCCTGCAGTCTGTGAGTCTCTGGCTGCATGGATTGCACTCTGCAAGCCCTCCAAGCCTGCTGTGGGCCCTCCCTGTGACGGGGGGCTGGCCTTCGCCGTCATGTCAAGGGCCTGAGTGACTGATTTGATTAGCCAATGCTAGTGTGAAGAGGGCAGAACGGGGGCCTCGCGCTAATGGGATCTAAACAATAGGCCATCACTAATCAGGTACCTCAAGGTTGCAGTGAGGTTAATTGTGATGCAGGTGGCTTGGGAGGGGGTTTAAAAAGGGGTGCTGACTGCTTTACTGCAGGGATTTCACTTTAACATCACACCCCGAGGCCAAGATTAGCATTCCTCCCCCTCCCCCTGCGTCCCTCCACTTTTTAATCTCTTATTAGCTACAGATTCTCACTGAGTCCACAAGCAAAAGAAACGCTTTCACAAAATGTAAAAAAAAGAAAACGTAAACACTGGGTCAGTCCTGCCTGGAGGTTTCCTGTTTTGACACGTGTAACGTGTGCGACGTGTGTGCTCTGTGTATGCTCCATGCCCTGTCAGCATTGTCACTCACACTTGCTACAGACGTGTCTTCTTTGCTTATTTCTATCGGTATTAACTCTCAGGGACAGCAGAATGGACTGATTATTGTTAGTCATGTGAAAGGTCATCACCCCCCCCCCTCCCCATGAACCCACAAATCGGATGTTTAGGTACTAGAAGTGGAAGGCATTGAACTGTGTGCTGAGACTGCCTTTTGTGTTTCGTTCTTGGGAGTATTTGCCTTGAGCAGCTATCTTAAGGGGGGTCCTTAGCTATATTTAAAGCCAATCATCCTTGCACGTGGCTCTGTCTGCAATCATTTAATTGCAGCCCTTAGAAACTGTGAAAACAGTGCTCTGTCTCGACACAACGCCACTCTCTCCCTCTCTCGGTTAAATATAAGTGCATTCTGAAATATCTGCTGTAGTGGGTTGTACGACAAACATGCCACATTAGCCATCTGTCTGGACAGTGGAAATATGTTGCAGCAGGTGAAATGTGAAGAATGTGATAACAGTGTCGACAAATGCGATGATGCACCTTTGCACCGATGAAGAAATGAATTTTGGGATCTGTAAATGTATTTTATATATAAACTGAGTTTGGCAATGCAGGGGAGATTAGCACTTATGAGCGACGTGGCACATATACATCTAGGCAGTTAAAAATAGAGAAAGATCAGAAGGTGTCAACAACTACCATACTAATTACATTACAATTTATTGCCAATTATTTAGCTTTTGACATTTTGGACATAAATAGTGAAACAGGACTTTCTGGAATTATTTCACAAATATGATACATTAAATCATGTACTTTTTCCAATATTAAAGAATCTCTGCAGTCATTAAAAAATTTCAACATAATTTACATAGGAAATTATAATAACCAGACATGACCAGCCAATGTAATCAGAGCTATTTTATTACAAGCAGGTATGCAGTTAAGATGCACGTAGTTAGTGGTTTTAATCCGTTTCTGCCAGCAGTTATATGCATTATAAAAACTGCACAATGGATTTTTATTTTTAATGATCAGCGTTTCAATATTTACTTTCCCTCTGCATGTTAATTACATTTCTTTAGAACAACAAAATATGATAGTGGGGTGAAGGGGGTTGCTTTCCTCTGCACTCGCTCACTGCGTGCTTAGTTTTGAACGGCATTTAATGCACCGCTGTCGCAGTCTCACTTACACATGGGCTTGCCATTTAGAAAGAGTGTGGCATGTGCACGAGTAAACAACCTGCGCGTATCACTTTAGGGTCGCCTGGCTAATGTGGAACACTTACCAAGCTACGACTATGATATAACTTCCTGGTCTTTCTGTTGACTGTGTGCTTTAAAGATAAGCTTCCTCCCCTTACCCTTATTCCTTTCCTCTCGCTGAGCTAAAATGTTTGAGAGGAAAAAGAAAACACTTGGGGGTCCACTGCTGGTGAGCTCACTTTGATGTGGCACATGGCTTCAGTACCGCGGGCCAATCGGAGCTCTGTGGATCTGGCGGCCTCTCAAGGTTGTAAGTTAGTCTAGTCACTTCCCTTCGGGATTCGGGGGAGCGCTCTCTGAAAGGCAAGCATTCCCAAAGCCCTCCAAGCAGCCCGGGCAGCCGGCCACCACGTTTGCTCAGCTCGCCTCTGGACGAGAGCCACTGTGTCACTGTCAAAGCCCCATCTTTGAAGGCCCGGCTGAGCGAAACGTTTAGACGTCTGCGTGAGATGTCCGTGGGGCAGGGCCAGCGCTCTCAGGATGGCAGTGGGCAGAAGAGGAGGTGTGTGTGTGTGTGTGTGTGTGTGTGTGTGTGTGTGTATGTGTGTGTGTGTGTGTGTGTGTGTGGGTTTTTGGGGGGGCAAGAGTTATGGCTTTTTTGCCAAGTCCTTTGCCTTGTCAAGCCTCTGCTTTGAGAGGACCATTAGATATTCCTGTCACAGATGGTTCTTTCATAAACTGTTGTGGGAGAATGGCATCCTGTGAAAAAAGGGGGTTGAAGGGGGGAAAAAGGAGAGGGAAAGAAAAAAGATAGTGAAAAGAAAAAATTGGTTTACCACTCGGGTTCTCTTGTGTGGGGGGCAGGGGGGAGGAGAGCACCCTGGGGCTTTGGCCCAAACGGCCAGTAGGCAAACTGCTCACTCCATCCACGAGAGCAGAGGTGCAGGACGCTCTGAGCAGCCTGCTTCCCCGCCGCGCCGGCAGATGCGCGTGCCGGAGAAGGCTCACACAGGGCCTCCATCGCTGGGCCTTTGTGTGTCCCCTCCCTCACGCTAGCCGTCACACCCACAGGAATTTCAGCTGACAATTCAGCAGGTGTAAATGGCTGCTTAAAAATGCACTGTAAAAGAGACCTAATTCATGCTGACTTTAACTGCTTCAACATGTTACACTGGCACTGTGCAATTCCAATATACTGTGAAGCAGTGGAACATTATCGGTAAATGACTGACTATATCATCTATCTATCTATCTATCTATCTATCTATCCATCCATCCATCCATCCATCTATCAACATATTTTGTTTTTTCCAAAGAATGTTTATTGTTACTGACAAGAAGAATCACCAAAGACAGGACAAAATACATTAGGTGTCTATGAGAATATCATGATAAGGCATGAAACATGCAGTAGTAATTCCTGTAGTTAGGAAGGGAAAACCAGAAATATTTTTACAGCTGGAGCATATCACCTTTAAGCAAAACCAGTCATAGTTCCCATCAGTCCATTCTCCTTTTCAGCGACATGGCCTGCCTCCGGGTTCTGTTGCTCATCAGTAGATAAAGAAACACTGACTGCTGCATCTCCTGGGGAACATGAGGACGGCCTGACTCGTTAGCTAATCAATATCACAATGGGCCTTCACTCAGTGCACTGGCCCCTCTGAAGGGGTGCAGAGAGACCCATCCTCATCTGAGCGCCATGCTTAAAAAGTCAGTGGGAAAGTGATTTGTCAGTATTTTGACGGGCATTTGAAGTGCTTTAAAAATCCAAGTACAATAGGTTCATCCTTGTGTAGAAAGGAGGTAGGATGCTGGCTGAAAGATGAAGTCAACCTCAGGACTGGGGGTGCTCAGGGCCATAAGGAGAACGGTACCAATGAGTTAATGACAACTACTGTTATTTTTATAAATGCCTTCTTTATCAATTGTCAAAATCTAGGCAAGATGTAACTGCTGGCATGAAAGCATGTGGTAATGGCTAGGCATAATGATTGACATGTGACCCTGGGTGAGGAACCCTGGATACCAGCTACATGTTTAGTCACCAAAGGGCTTTGTTCAGACTGCACCAAGTGCACACAAAGAATGAACGTGCGGCACAGACTGCCTTTGGCATTTTTAGGTGGTGTAGTTCAACTTACAAATGTTACAGAGATAGTCTTCTGTCTAGCAGGTTGGGTGATCTTCTGATATACCTGTCTCCTCAAAGAGCTTGGAGTTTCCTCTGTGGCTACTATAACAGGAAAATTATTGCAGAAACACTGTCGTGGAACTGATTTATACACACATCGAAAACTTGCGACTGATCACACTCGTGTGAAACCTGTAACGTGCTACTGGGACTTATCAATGTAAGGAAACTCAGTGCTCTCTATTTTTAAGGCGGCTGGCTTAATGAGCCGTGTTTCCACACGCGATGCCACAATCCGACAACACGTTCACAGCCTGTCTCTTATCCAACGTGTCACGCCACATCTAGCAGGCGTGAACCGGTTTCAGTCATGAGAAATTTCCTCTTGCAAATGAAAGATGGGAAAAGTGTTTCTGGTGTGTTTCCATCTACAATGGCTGAGACAAAACCTGCCCTCCTGGGGAAAATTATATATATATATTTGTGTGTGTGTAAGTACATATTTTAGATGTGTACATGTGAAGAACAGCCTTCTCTTACATGTGTGAAAGGCTACAATGCTAAGTCCCAGGGCAGGAAGGACACAAGTGCAGTCTCACGCATGCAGTGCATTGGTACCACTTGTCCAAACAGGAAGTCAGAGCATTGTAGGAAAGAGAATGGCCTTTGGACTTTCTTACACCTTGTGATTATGCCCCTTGGAATAAGATGACCAGAATCAGATCAGCCCAATGAATGCAATGAAATTCTTTAAAAAAATAAGGAGCTGTGAAATTTCTGGCAGCAGCGTATTGGTATCTGGTAGATCCAGAATAAGAATCAGACTGGTTTGTTCCTTTTTACGTTTCTATACCTTGGCAGTCACGAATGTTTATGCCAGCAATAAAATAAAAGATATCAAGCACACAGAGAGCAGAAAACAGTCCAATACAAAATGTAAAGGCCTTATTTTGTGCTTTTTAGAATAACCAGCCTGAAGTAGCCAGTGCAGCTGGCTCACATCTCTGTGGGTGTGTATCACTAGTCTGACCCTTGGCACCGTGTGTGTAATTTGCATGTTTGCATGTGTGGGATTATTCACGGTGCCCTGCGTTTTTTGCACAAAGGACAAACATGCAGATCAGGTGAACTAGCAACTCCATCCCTTATGTGATAATGTTTGTGTTTGTGTGTGTGTGTGTGTGTGTGTGTGTGTGTGTGTGTGTGTGTGTGTCCTGCGATAAACTGTAAAAAGGTTTACCCTGCCTTGTGTCCTGGGTTGGTCAGGAAATGCTGCCTGCATCTCTGAGCAGGATAAGCAGTTTAACATGAATAAATTACTAGTGTTAATTTACCAAAAACTTTGCTTTATTATAAGCATTTTGCTGATGTATTTGTATCAGTCTCTGACAAACAATTTTTTATCTTTTTATCCCCAAGCAATCTATATTTAGGCTCTCAAGGCAAGCCACAGAGAAATGTTATAAATGGGCAAAGCATTATTGCTGAGGTTACTCCTAGCAAAATATAACACAGTCTGTGAAAGGTTAACAATATGCTATTCTATACAATACAGTAACCTTTATATATATATATATATATGGGCATAACAAACAGAATCAGTGCACAACTATTGCTAATACATTATTAATTTAAAATGACATGAATATGATTACTGTTGTTTTCCTGATGTCTGAATTGTGGGCACAATGCGTAGTGTGGGCACCACCTGAGTGGGATGCTGCATTAGAGCTGCTGATCCTGGTGTGCCACTTTGGGCATGGCCTTCACCCAAAGGGCCGTGTCAGAGTACAAAGACTTCTAGACCAGCCACACAGAAGGACTTTATATTGAGATTTAGAATCAAATACTTCTTGTTTTTGTATTAACACACATTATAATGCCTGTAAGGGTATTGTGGGAGTTTCTGGTTCTTCTCTGGCCCTGCTCGTTGTCTCTGATGTTATCTCTGTTGTTCTCTGTACTTATAATTGTTAAGCACTTTGTGGCAACACTCTCAAGCAGAAAGGTATTATATAAAAATAAATGAATTGAATTCAACTGAGTATACGTTTAAAGACTGGCGGGTATAAGCACATAATTTAAAAACCAGTAGAGAAAACAATAAGCACTTTTATACTGACTCTGTAATGCTTGGCCCCAGTGTACATTATTCACAGAAACAGAGTAAGTGATTAGATGTGTGTCCTTCAACCTGTACAGCTGACCCCACTCGCTCATCAGGTTAGGGACCAGAGCACTGGCGAATAGTGAAAATCGGTGAATGGCAACATGTGGCCTTTATTTACCTTGCAAATCCATTTTGGCCACCAAAAAATGTAAATAACGCAAACTTGCAAGTGCGTGAGAACGTTAAATAAGCAAACACAAGCTTACCTTTAACTGTACAAAGTTACAGCACACGGCAGCAAAACTAGATGGAACAGTGTGGAAAATAAAAAAGGGGGTGGGAATAACAAAAAAGTGGGGAAAAGAGCAAGTAACAGGACGTGAGTGACGAAACAGTGGGGGTCTACTGTGTTTGTCAGTTTTTGCTGTATTTACTGGGCTATACTCGCTTTTTTAATTAGGGAAATGCACGAATAAGGCCAAAATGCAGCAAAAAGACTCTGTAGGGCAGGAGTACGTTTCACAGGAGCCCCCCCAGTCTGGTCATGTGAAAAGATGAGCCCATCACTAGAGGAATCAGTCCAAGTAATCAGCAGTGTCCTTACTGCTCATAAAGGAGGCTGGCATGAAATATCTCCTGCCTATCAGAATATTTTTTTGGGGGGAGGGGGGGTTATGACCAACTCCTCATGGTTTGAGAGTCATTGTGCTCCAGGCGACAGGTCCACCCTAGTCTGAAACAAGCCTTAACTTCGATTCCATCCACCAAACAGGCAGATAATTACCAACGTCCCATGAATCAAGCTTAGGTGGTTCTTCTCGGATCCTCTAATGGAAAATGATTGTTTTCTCCACCGCAGCCGGACACAGGCTGGACACCTGATTGAGATGGATTCCGGTTCCGGCGCTGAACAATCGGAGTCCGTCAGCGGGTGATAGATACAGGCCTCGAGGGACCACTGAGGCTGACGAAGACCCATCGTCCTCCTTGACTGTAAAGCGTTCAGGACATTCTAACCTTGTTTGCTCATCTCCTGTTTCTGACCACCACTGATGTTCCCATGTACCATTTATAGCGGGCAGTTTTTAATTTCTTTAAGAGCATCTTTGACAACACTTAATTACAACAGGTTTCATAACAACAGATTCTTTAAAAATATATGATATTGTTGTCCGTTTGGCTGCATCAGAGATTGTAACTTTTTAGAGCACTTTGTTATAGCGATGCTTTCCCTCGTGGTACCCTGAGTGTGGCTGGGCCATGACCACTGATTGCAGTCCAGTCTCACTGACATTAGAGACAGAAGGTGACTCTAAAGTGGACCTGTGACGTGCCTCTGAAGCCGTATACCTTGGCACACCTTTTTTTTTTCGTGACCAGCGCTGGACCAGAAAGTCCACAACAGGAGATACCATGCGATGGGTGACAAATATCAGAGAGGGGATCTATAGACAAGGAGTGTGAAAATAATACACCTTCTCTTTTTAGTGCTACAGCACAAAACAGAAAGGTGAACCAACACAAACATGCACACAAAATTTATAGACATTACCAGCATAACACATACGCGCGCACGCACACACGCACACACACAAAGAACTCTTTTAGCCTTCCTCTCCATACTGCCTTACATGCAGATTTGTTTGCAGACATCTTCCAAGGCGGTCACAGGAGTTGTTCAACATTGCGCTGCTATTCCCAAAGAAAAAGGAGCCAGAGAGAAAGTCTCTCCCACAGGAGATAAAAATAACTCCATTTGTGCTTCTCTGTGTCGAAGCTAGGACACTCAGTGGGGTGTAGACTTCAAAGCCACCGGAAAATTCTCAAAAACAACTGTTAGTGATTTGAAGATCAGCTCGCCCTTTGGTCAGCTTTAGTCTGCGCGACTGGATTTTTTCGTTGCTTTCTCCCAACCTTTGTTCCCTGTGCCACAATTCATGTGTTTTTCTTTTTACTGTTTTGTTTCATTGTCATTAAAATAAATCTTTAGGCGTTGTCCTTTCAGTTAACGTTTGTTGATGACAAAATGGAATTTTAGTTCTGTCAGGAATTTGAACCAGCTAAACAGTTGGATTACCACCCAACAGTTAACATTTTTGTGTGTCCAGTGATTTGGATCACTCATCCGGACCAGCGCAGAGAAAGCAGACCCCTTTGTGGTGGACAAGAAGAGCGCGGCCTCAAAGGCGTCAGCGGATGCAGAGGCCGAGAAGAAAAAAGGCCGAGCTTTGTGTCTCCCCTCCAAGGGTCAACCTATTACACCTAACAGCTGGTGGGAAATGAAAATGACCTCAGAGAACAAGGTGGGTCAAAGGCCAAAATCACATCAAGAATTTTCTAGTGTATATTTCAAAGCCAGGAGGGGGTTAATTTCCTTTTCCCTATGTAAAAAAAGGCAAGAAATTTAGAAAGGTCTACTTGGTGGAAATAAAGAAGATTACAGAGAACTGTAGATGCCAGGAGAGTGTGTGTCATTGTGTGTGCCTGGCTTTTGTGGATGGTGCATTGTGGGTAGTGGCTCCCAGCAGTGCTGTGGCTGTGTTGTCCATTCCGTAGGTGTAGTCGCTCCGTTCTCAGCCATATTAATTATTGGATGAAGACTCTAATCCTGTCCCTTTGAAGCACCAGGCAGGCTTCAGGGCTATACTTTGGAAGAGGCATTGGGGGGGGGGGGGGGGGGGGGCAGTTTATTTTTGGCCCTACAGGACCAGGAAAAAAAAAAAAAACACCGTTAAAAAAACCCACCCCCAACACAACCAAATGACACAATACACCCGGTTTTAATTAGTGATTTGTGGACCATA
>JABJVR010000037.1:2691778-2711903 GCA_025773905.1 Chitala chitala | reverse complement strand
CCCCCCCCCCCCCCCCCCCCCCCCCCCCCCCCCCCCCCCCCCCCCCCCCCCCCCCCCCCCCCCCCCCCCCCACGGTAGAGGTGGCACTACAGGACCAGGATAATAAAAAAAGACACCTTTCACTAAGCCCTCCCCCTACACTTCCAATGGACTCAATTCACCCTGTTTGCATTAGTGATTGTAGGACGATATCTTCGACTGCTTTGTTGATACCATATAGATTACAGTCTCCAAAGACAGATTTCTTTCCAGCTGTACATATCGTTCGTACATTATACGTAATCCAGGACTTGGGGCCTGTACTGCTTATATTAAGCAATATTAGTATTCAGGTTAAACGACCTTTGGAGTCTATGAATAAGATGTTTAAAATTCAATTGGCATATATCATGATAGTATCTTTGTCAGATTTAGACATACATAAGGATTACTAACAGAATACTTTTCAATACTGTGCAGAATCCACACATAATAAAAATGATAGTTGGTATTGTCTATCATAGCAATATTTTCTACAATAAATTCTGTGTGTACACAAATGTGTGGATTTCTTCTGCTTTTTTCAGGTTTTAAAACATTTTTGCAGACTACACACACACGCATACACACACACACACACACACGCATGCGCACACACGCACACAAACACACACACACATACATACCAGATCAGGGGGACCGTGGTTGAACAGTTTGAACACACTGCCTATGTTCATATCTCACTTGCATAACATGTTGTCCCCTGTAACTTAGGGTCAGGGATTGGGCACGAAGGTGGGGGCGCATCATGTTCCCACTACAGCTGGTGGATGAAGGGAGGGGGTCAGACCCTGGCTCCAGGGAGGCGGGCCATCTCTCTCACAGCAGCGCCATTTCCACGCCTGTTGTTTTAGGTGGTATCCGAGTTGCCTCCGGATCTGTAAGCAGGCTTTAATACTGCCCTCTTGTGCTTACTCCGACTTACTTTACACACTCGAGTGTGCCCGCATCCCCCCGTCGAGCTCCCACTGTGCGCCGTGCCACGGAGAAGGCAAGTGACACGAGTCTGAGCACACGATTGGCAGTGACGTCAGTGGGCACCGCCTGCAACAATGCGCCGCTGTTCATTCGCCACATACATACGTGCTTTTTTTTTCACGTGCAGCTTGTTGTCCGTCACGGAATTATCACGCATTACAATAATCTTCATTAGAACAGTTAGCAGGGGTTAAGAGGGATTAGTCCTTAACCTCAATTGACCTAAATTACAAAAACTGAAACAGGAAGTTGCTTTAGCCAATTAATGACAGAGTACAAAGGACAATCGGGTTGAAATATCTGGTGTGACTGGCACTAATTGTTCCTTCAAAATATGAGGGGGTGTTACCTGAGAAAAAGCATTCAGTGACTCGACTTCTGCTGTGTGAATCACATTCTGCAGCTGACATGTAGTGGTATTTCTTCAATCTTCATATTAGAGCATATTTCCTTTAAACTCTGTGTCATATGAACAGCATTTGTTTTAGGTGTGTCCAGGGCCAGTTTGGGCTAAAAATATATATTTTCTTATATTTAGAGTAATTTGGCTCATAATGAATAAATATTAGAATGAGCAATACATGTATATTTTACAGGTAACCAAGATAGTGTAATTACACTAAGCATGTCGTTTGACTAATGGAAACTATAGTGTGTATTTGTGACATTGATTAAACCTAGTGTTTAATGTGTAAAAAAAAGGTTGATAGAACGTGCCTTAAGTACGGTAAGTAGGTTTAAAACTATGCATTATCACATTAATCACAAACATTACCATATTTCCACAAACCACTTATCTGTAGGTTCAAAGAATTTAAATTAGAATGTTATATGCATATTATATATATCCAACAACAACAACAATAATAGCAGGTCATATACTGCTATTGGTTAGATCCCCTGAATTTTATGCGAGGCTCATGTGACACACCACTAACAATGGTTGTGCAAACACACCAAAGTTGAGGTGTAAGAATGTTTTCCACAATGTGTCCTGGGCTGAAGGACCATAGATATGATAGATATGAAAATTCAAAGCAAGCTTATAATTGGCATTAACGCCTTGCAGAATCTGTGTTTGTCCACAGCCTCCAAAGCTGGACCCTGTGACTTATGTCTGGAAAATGGTTTTAGGAGGGATGTACTTCAGTGATGACTTTTTTTAAAATCAGTGTTTAATTTCTGGTAACTGTGATTGAACTGTGGTCATATAGAAATCAGAAGTCATTCACCACTGTAAAATCAAGCCAATGTAATCAAGGTGTGGGTGTGTGTGTGTGTGTGTGTGTGTGTGTGTGTGTGTGTGTGTGTGAAATACATCTTATTTTAACATTTAATATTCAATTTACTGTCTGTACTTACGTACAAATCTCTAACTGACATGACTGACGTAAATTTAAATCAAGACCAAGGCATATGAGGAAAACACCAGAAAATGGTATTAACACTAAAATTATCACATACAGACGGGACCTGAATCTGAACCACAAGCAGCAAACTCACAGCCTATTTTTACTGATTTCACATCAGAATGGAGTTGCCATGATATAACGTTGAGGGCAGAGGTTTTCGGATCTCATTTCCTCCCAGAGCCGTGAGTATTCATCTGCAAGAGCGGCACTACTGTCACGGTGTGAAGACACAGCTTCAAGGTCAACCCAGTAACACCACCCCCAAGCAGGTCTGCACTCTCCCTTTATACTTCTGTAAAGACACGCCTGCCCAAACGCCTGTATCAACAAGACAGCACATTTTAGCTGTCACCCAAATCCTGCAGGTCCGTCACATGCGGCTCGCTCCGTAACACAGGACACGGATCATTTCCGAAATGATCAGCAAAGACGTGCGGTTTAACCCGGTGCAAAACCCAACTTGTTAAGCTATTGAGTCATTGTTGTTTTTTTCACAGCTATCAGTTTTGTGCCCACAGCTGCATGTAATTATGGTAAACGAGTGTCTCATTTTGTGTACAGACAATGACTGCTCGTAAAGAAGCACGCGAAGTACAATGAGGAGCTGTTCCATTGACTTCCTCTCGGTAACTTGCCCCAGATGCACGGTCTACTCTACCGATGAGTCTTGTAATGTCAGCAACTGATTCTTGCTGCAAACAGCTGCCTCCTTCCTTCTTCTGTGCACCTCTAAGAGCCAGAGTCTTCTGGAAAGGAAAGAGGGCAACAAACATTGTCTTTGCATCTGCTGTAGCAGGGTGAAAAATAGCTACAGTAGGAAAGTGATCCATACTACAAAATCATTAGAAATATAATAATTTTAAAAAACACCACGTGAGGTGAAAACAACCTCAGTGTGGGCTGGGAGACTGACAGAACTCCAGCTCCTCCGGGATTTGGGACACTGATCCGGGGTCGGGGTTAACATTCCTCGATGGCCCCCAGTCCAGTGTTCCCATGCTTCTCCCCACTCTTCTGTTTGCTACGCCAACCGCATCCTGGGGGGGATGCAAACATAGCATCTTCACAGAGCACGGTGCCTGCCTTCAGAGCCGCTTTGCCCTCAGAGGAACAGAGGTCGGGTCCCCAAGAGACTGACTTGGTGTAGTACATTATTGTATTTGATCTTTCAATTAGGTTGTGCTGCCGTACTGAAATGTGGGTAACTAATGTAATTATTCCCATGGTCAATTGGTTCTTATATTCAAACACCAACCTAATGATACACACAAAAAACATAGGAAAAAACAAAGATATCTGAATGTTTTTAGAAACTTAATGAACTGACATAATTGAGCAAAGTCAACTGAAAAACATATCCATGACTTTGTATATTTACAATTTTGTATATTTGTGCCATGTCAGTTTTGTCTTACAAAATGTTTATCTGCTATTGAAAACTAGCATATTTATCAATGAAGGTAATTTAATGAATGTTCTTTAAGTTTTTGGGCATAAATTAGGATAAAATATTTGCTTACAACAATGTCGACTTTGACATCAACAGTCAAACTGTGAACGCAAGGTCAGTCACATCAGTTTGGTAACGCTGAATTAAATATTGGCTATTTGCGGTGGTTCTGTCAGGAATATAGGCACAGGACAGATGAATTACGAAAAGCTGAAATCCATAGAGCGCCGCCAAAGGCCCTTTTTTGAGTCAATATCCGTTATCAGCTTAATACAATGTTGTTGACTTAACAATGATGGATCAGTAGCTACCAGCACTTTAAGGTAATGGATAGTTCTTGACTGTGTTGAGGAACGTTTGATTATTTTAGACGGGCCACAAAAAGAAGCATGAACACGGCAGTCTTTTCATCACCTGGAGTTATGTTCCGTTTCTCCTCATGATATTTGTCAGCATGACAGGAGACCCGAAACCAACGAAGGCGAGTTACCGGGGTCCCCCCCTTCCCCAAATTACACACGCCCCCATACCTCGCAGCCATGAGCCATGGCAACGGCGGCAGTGCTGCGGCCATAGTTCATAATCTGATGGAAAGGTGATTAATTGCGCATTTAAGTCAATGCATGATCCTCCGCACTGGTAATAAATTAGGGTCATTAATCAGTAAAGGATAAAGTAATTCCACGAGCCTTGGGTACACGCTGGCTTGTGACAGAAGCACACACACCCAGGCCCGGCCCAGCCTGGCCCGGCAGTGACCACTCCGGCTCAGGCGCTCTGCACCTGCCTCAATCCAATTAGATGACATAATTAATGAGGGCACTTTACTCCAATAATGCGTGGTGCCACTCACTTTGCACATTCATTTTTAACGTCCCGACACATCGGGGGTCTTCACATTTAAAGGCCTGGCTTTGAAGCTTGAAATAAGTTTTGTCTAAAAATTTTAATAAGAACACTTTATCTGAGGAAGAGATGATATCAGTACATTAATTGGTATTTCACGCATCATTATCGACACTACGTAACAGAAGCGCACTATATGTTGTCAGTGTGTTTGTGTCACTAACAGCAAATGAGATACATTCCATTTAAGATATTGGCTCTATCCTATCAGATGTATGTCACGTCTACCTAGTGTGCTAATTGAAATCACCTGACTGCAATCAAGACAGTCTATTTATTCTCTCCATTCCCTGCTGTCTATGCAAAGTATGGCTGTTCATTTAATGGCGCATGTTGTCACCCTTGTGGGTTGTCTCCCTGGTTCTGCCCATACTTCTATCCTGTGTCTGACCCCACAGACTCCCAGCCCTGCTCTGCTGTACCCTTTGTCCTTGCCTGTGTACTGTCATCATTTAGGACCGATTATCCCCACCTTCCAACCTCAAGAGTTGACTTCACAACTACGGCTGCCCGGATTTTGTTTTTGACTCTTAGCCCTTCAATAAATGGATTTCTCAGCTCTGCATTTGGGTGCTGTCTTTGCTGCATGACAACGACCCATTACCCTATTGCAGAAAAACACACCTGCCACAGAAAAAAAGAAAACCCTACAAACAATTAATCCTGCGTAAGAACAAAAACTGTTTGCTACAGTTTTAATTAAGTGGTCAAACACCTACTTTTAATTTCCTGCTTTAAGGCGGGAAAAAAACAATTACGTTGCGGCACGAGCGAACCACTCTGAAAAGGTTTCGCAGACAATCCCAAAATCACTTTGCCCGTCGAACGTCGTCCGACCCGTCACCTCGCTGGGCTTGATTAATGGGATGCTGCTGGGCTCAGCCAGAAAAGCCAGAAGCTAAAGTCTCAATTAAGAACAGAGCGAGTGTCTGCGCCCATGTTGCTGATGCCTCACTTCTCCTGACAGCCTTGAAAAATAGCAATATTTCTAATAAGGCTTTAATAATTTATCTTTCACTTATTGGGCCTTTCCCAGTGCTGCCCACTTCTGCTTGTTATCCTAGAAGCACCTGAAGCTGAGCAGCACGGTAAGCGCTGGAAGTGTAGTTTAGCCCAGCTCAGCTACCGCTGCGTGCCTAGAGTGCAAATACACGTATGGCTGCATTTTAGTGTCCCCAGACTGACTGAATGTCCATAAAGCTATTTTCATACATTATCTGAACTGTCATTCAAAAATCCAAGTAAAAAACTGTATGCATATTCTATCTTTTTATCATTTTTATACAACAAATGGGAAAGAAGGAATAAAAGATAACTGCTTGATTGTACACCCTTTCCCAGTTCAGCGACCAAGTTCCATTCCAACATGCAGGTCATTAAGCGAAACGATCACAGTAAAAATCACTCGGGTCTCGGCTTGAGCACGACTGTGTTTGGCCCTTTACTTCAGCCGTCAATACTCAGTGTTATTTATGATTAATCCTTCATGCATACACTTCAATAACATTTAGAAAATTCTACTCCAAAGATCTCTCTAAATGCTAAAAAATGTGGTCGTGAATCCGCACGTTAGTCGGAAGATTAATTTTTTATTACCATTGTGTTTGCAAAAGAATGCTAAACAAGGCAGTTGCTAAATGAGGAAATGGTGTATTTTTTCTGATATTTCACAATAAAGTCCCAATTTACAAAAATGTGTTTTGCTCTCAGAAAAAACATGATGTAGTTAGTATGCTTCAGTTTATCTGCATGAAATTTTACAATGTAGTTAGTGCTTATATTGATTTTACTCTATTGTATTTCACATATACTTAATACATATAATTACCAAACCTTTTATTTAGACTAATTATTTATTATTATTTTTTTGTGAATAACGTTTTAAGATGTTTTTGTGAAATGAATAACATTTATCGGTGTATCTTTTGTTACCTCTCTAAAGCTGCTGCAAAGACATTATTAACCGTTCATTTCTCAGGCCACTTATCTTTAGTTGGAGCGAGTTCCGGTGCACAGAGGAGTACGTCCTGCACAGGACATCAACCCACCACAGCAAAGTCATTGTTCTTTTTTCAGCAGATTGTGGCAGTTGGTATTTCAACTCACCCTAACCTCTCTAGAGCACCAAAGACTTATGGGAAAGCCCTTGGAAAGCTGAAAAGAAGAAGGAGGTCTCATTTTAAATGGGCTCACATAATCGAAGGCTAGGAAGTGGAAATGGGTAAGGAGCTCTGTGTTTAAATGGGTTCTCAGGAAACTGAAGATTAGGAAGGGGAAAACCACAAGGTGCTCTCAGTTTAAATGAGTTCAGAGGTAACTGGGAGGTGAAAATGGGTGCAGAACTGTCTGTTTTAATGAATTCACAGGAACCCAAGAACTAAGAAGCAGGACTGGATAAGGAGTTCTCAGTGTAAATGAGTTCACGGGCAACTTAATCGTCTGAGGATTACGCACCAGAGGTGGCATACCAGGACTTTCTTTTCGTAATAATGTTGTTCTTAAAAGAAAAGCACACAGACAGGCAAAGGTGCACCAGATGTTGATGCAGGCCAAAAGTGTTTTTCCAAAAATAAAGAAATGGACATTAAATAAATGTCCAAAAGGTACGCCAAATAAGAAGTCACACGTCACAGATTGCAGCAGACGTCCAGGTCATTGTTGAAACGTGTTCTCTTCCACAGGACTGCTCAGGCACATTACTGACATGACCACTGCTAATCAACGAGAACCAGCTTCTGAAAACCTGCATGGATCAGACGATCAGACAATCAGCAATAATCAGACAGTTTGATTAAAAACACCTGGACACAGCAGCCTGGAAGACAGTGGCCCTGTGAGAGTTTCCCTTGCGATCTCTGACATCTGCACAGGCTATCTGCTTAGCAAAACTCGCACTGCCAGTGAAAGGCTTCCCAGCAGAGGCAGGGCTCATGATAAGGGGCTTAGGGGCCAGAAGCCCCACAGGCAGCCTAGCACCAGGGCCCCGCCTTCATTACCAAAACTCACCTCAGTCCGAGTCCAGCAGCACAACCTGTGCAAGTACCTGCGTGATTCAAACGGAGGGTGATAATTTGATCTGATAGCCTGCGCAACAGGACATAGTCCACAGCTCCACAATCCCGTATTCATTGGCCCCTTTCCTGGAACACGGGCCATGTTTGTGACTTGCATTTTGGAAAGAAGAAAACTGGCATTTAAAGAAAAAATATAAAATACATTTTTTAAATGTAACAAGGATTCCTCTATAAGTGTATAAGAACATTTGTAAGGTGTGTCTCACACAAGAATTTAACTGAAATCATGCAAACGACTATAACATACGCAACTCTACTTACGAACATCCGACTTGAGAACATTCATAGATACAAACAAAGGCCGCTGTAAGTTCATTTTTGTTCGAAGAGAGGAACTGGGGAGCCGCAGCTAAAAAGATTTATGTGTGCGGCTCTCCAGTCAGGTACGGCGTTTGGCTGCTACATACGCCGGGCAGCACTGTAGTATCCGCCGTCTTATCCCCCTTCTTCACTTAGCTTGCGGACTGTAAACACGTATGCTGGAGTGCTCTAAGATTTATCGTGATTTATCGTGAATTATCCAATGCATCACATATCTATCATGGTTGTTGAAAAGCGTCAGGCTAGTGATGTTAGCGGTAGTGCTAAAAAGCGACAAACCATCTCAATGGGAACAAAGGTGGCGATAATTATTATTATAATATTATTATAATAATATAATAATTATTGTTATTATTACTAAAATTCATTAACATAATTTGTGCTTTTTTGTTCTTTTTATTGTGTTTTTAGGATAAGACAACAAACGTTTTGTTTTAATACAACTTTATTATATAACTAACAAGCTGTAGGAATGTTTGCTAGGACCACGTGTAGCTTTCATACAAATTACGAACTTACAAACAATTCACCTTATGAACAGCCTCTCGGAACGTAACTCGTTCGTAAGTTGATGACTCTGTATACTAGAGTGTTAAGCAGGCATCAAACATTGATTGAATCAGGAATGGTTTGCAACCTAGAATCAACATGCATAATTTTTTTTCAAAATTTATTGAAGAGTCACATATCTTTAATGTCTGTAAAAAAACACAATTGTCACAGTAGTTATTGAACTACATTATTAGCTATTAGGAGTACTCTGATTAGTCAAGACAAACATTAAATTGGGAAACTGAAATCACAGCAGTTTTAGATAGAGAATGCCCTTGAAGCTGAGCTACGTTACAGAATTTGTACATAATCTGTCGCTTGGAACACAGAGTGAAGGTGAGTACAAAACTGTCTGCCGTGGTGCTGATTTAAACACACACTCATAATAATACCTGTGACTCTTGCTGCCATTACAAGCCTTGACACAGAAAATGAACTGTAACAGTCAGTGACAGTGGGTTTGTGGGTTTTTTTTATTCCTCAACCAATGGGATTATGTTAAAGCTGAACAGAAAGAAGTGAGAAAAGGCGCCTGAAATAGCACTAGTGCATATCTGATTCATAGCAGGTGGTAAGGAGTTCCTCAATGGCTTTTTGGTGTGAAAAAAAAACCAAAGCTCTGAGCTTGATTCCAGCAGAGAGCCCATTTTTTAACCTTTTCAGAGGCCCATTTCTTGCGTTTGTGTGTGTGTCTGAGTGCATTTGTGAGTTATGCATTTTGTCTCCATTACACGTTACACTGAGCCATCTTGCCATCTCTCTCTCTCTTTATTGCACACACACACACACAAACACACATACACCGTCAGTATATTAATTTGGCCAATAGTGCTAACCACTGACATCAGCAACCCAAGAGAAGCCCTGTTAATCTCACCTGAGTTTAAATTTACCATAGTCATGCAAAGCAACTGATAGTATCTCTTTTTGAATTCACACTGAGGTTTCCTGCACAGATACTTTTTTGAGGCAGAGGGCTGTTTTAAGTTGTCACTCTCTTTTTCATATGTACTTCATGTCTTAATTACACCACTTCCCAGGGAAGCAGACTGACCACCTCCTTTAAGATAATTTACACAGATGTACCTGTACCTGGAGTGTCTTTGTTTAATGCCTGAGTGCCAGCTCTTTCTTTATCATCTTTAACACAGATGTGAAATGAAAGACTAAATCACCCACGGACACAGGCACATGAGCCCATAAATCTGCCTTTTGGTCAGTTTGTCTTCTCTTTTCACGCACACTTTTGACTTGGTGTTCAGCCAGTTGGTACCACACCTGCGGGCCTCATGTCTCAGCATGGTTCTGGAGCCAAAAAGTGTACGGAGGATCACATGGGTTCTCTTCCGTGTGCCACGCTGGAATTCTCTACGCTGTTCTTTGCTTTAATAGCATTTTAAGAATGTTACTTGCAACAGCCTGGAAACCACGTTGTGATACTTGAGTAGTGTAGTCCATGTACAGTAAATATCAGTTTATTTCAGTTTGATTCTATTTATTTTTAAATAGCACCTTTCATAGTAGCATTGCTCCAGAATATAGACATTCAGAGTCTGAGCTATAAACAGACGGCAGTGGCACACCCACCATATGAAGCCGTTTGTCAGCCAGCATAGAGGGTCGAACTGATGGTCAGTAAATGTCTTCAGGCATCCCCCTACTGCATAGAAACGCCACAGCAAAATTTGTGAAATCTGTCAGTGAGAATCTTGGCAGCTGGTAAGGGTAATTCCACCCCCACACACACACACACCACACCCCATGTAATCCACAGAAGAAGGAAGTGGCTGACCAGGCCTTCCTTGCCATTCAACATTAGCCCCTCCCACTCCAACGCACCAAGATTCCACTTCCTGCAAGCCTACATGTTTGAACACAGTATTAGAAAAATAAACTGTGTGAATAGTTACAAAATCTATAAGGCATTCTGTTACACAAGTGTGTGAGAAGAGGGCATTTTACAGCTACCCTTAGTGACAAACACGTGACCTGAGATCACGCAGAACAGTTTCTGACACTAACATGTAAGTGCTCAGTCAGAGAGTCACTTGATTACGAATGTCACATGTAACAGGTCACTTATCTCAGCCTTAAATAATGTTCTACCTTTTAAATTCTGGGAATGTAATTAGTGCCAGCTAGGAGGCAGTGACTGAGGTATTGTCCCTGAGATGGGGGGTGGGGTGGGGGGTTAGAACTTTCTCTTCTTGAGGACTGGACAGGACGAGACATGAGGCAGGGCAGCTTGTCTATTCTGAATCTGGTCCTGTGTGAAACAGCATATTCCCATTCTGCACTGAATCTTCACTGAATGGAATCTAGTAAGTGGGGGAGGGGAAATCAGCTCCCCCCCCCCCCCAGTTCGGTTAGTCTATTTAATAGGGAATGGCTTTCAAGCTGTCCAGTCGAGGCCCCTCTTAGCAGGAGGCATGCCCCCACCCCTGTAATACAGCCAAAGTGCACTGAAACGAGACCAGAATTCCTCCTTTAAAGTGAGGGCCACAAAATGGTATTTACATTCAGGTACGTGTACACTCCTTCTCCGCAGCTGTTCAACAAAGCCTGTTTTTTGTCATTCAAAAGAGAGTTTAAAATGGTGTTATTCTTTTGGTGGATGGTTAAAAATATTTTCACGTGGATGGATTAATACAAATGTTACTTAAAGAGACAGTGTACTTACTAAAGGATGTTATGTACTTCCATCTTGTTCAAGAGGAAGAACTGAAGGCTCTTGCAGAGTGTCCAAAAAAAAAGTATCTGAGGAGGTCTGAATTCCTCATCTGGTTTAATTTTCTGAGTGTCGGTGTAGTTTGACACCTCATGGTCTTACTGACAGGAGTAAAGGTGAATGTTCACTCTCACACTATGTAACCTTTCTCTTTTATGTTTTTGTGGTTTATCAAAACCAACATTTAGCCAAAATAATGCAGTTAAAGACATTGTTGATTACTGTAACATCACCATTCTGCAATGAAATCAAACAAGTGACCTTGGGTTACTGCTAAATACATTACAATTCAAAAGTTTAAGACACCTGCTTGAAATTGAATTTTACTCAATTTACTTTAGAGTCACTGTACACATCTGTTAACTATTGTGTTGTGTATTATACAACAGGTAATTCCAACCAAGAAATTTGATTTGATTTGATTCAACAAGAGGCATTCTGTGAGTGCTGATATAGAGTACAACAGCACTGGGACATTTAACTATATGTATGACTCTGCTTCACAGGCGTCCTAATAATGATTAATTATACTAAATGTTGTTCGCAAGATCAAAGGTACATTGTAAAAAAACTAGGCTGAAAATTACTTTTGTATTGTTTTGTGTTGATGGAGCCAAACAACTGATTAATTAATGAAACAAATCCTGATCTGTTGTCACTTATTAGTGTCAACTAGTAAATGGATTGTGTAGAACTGTTGTATAAAAGTAATATCAACCCAACAAGCCAAACTATGGGAATTACAGCACCAGTCAAAGGTATGAGCACACTTTCTGGTGTCTAATCTTCCAAATTCCATTGTTCATAATATTTTATGAAACTTGTCAACAAAGCAATGAAATATCAGGAACTGCAACCAAGTATATATCATTTCAAGTATTTTTTTAAACCACACATAAAACCCATAGCTTCAGGCTGGTGTCGCAATTATCCAAAGTGGATTTTTTGGAGGACTGTGAAAAATCAGCGGGGTCAAGGGTGAGCGTGAGGTGCCAGAGTGGTATTTTTTTTATTAATAAACGAGACCCATAAAAAGCAGGCAGAGACTGCTGGCTCCTTGTAGAGTGTTACCCTGTCTCACCCCTTCTTTTGTACTGAGGGATCCCTGGTGGCTACACACATGAACCCCAGAGCAGCAGGGAGTTTCCTTCAGAAGCTGATCTCCTCAGACTCCCTCAGTGGTATCCCTTAGAAACAACCTGCGTTCTTTACACTCTGCTTTAAAACACACATACACACACACACACACACACACACACACACACACAGAAAGGTGTGACTACATCCTCCTGAGTTGTATCTCTAAAACAGCAGCCCAGATTAGGTCTTATGATATTTAGCAACAGTTTCATGCATACTGATGCTGAAAAAACACCAGCAGAGCAATGTGAATTCCATATTATACAAGTCTTTTTCTGTTTGTTACAGAACCGTTCTTTCCACCCAAAACCACATTAGCTCTGTTAAAGACATCAGGAACTACAAAAAACTGTAGTTCAAAGACAAAAAACTACCTACAACAATGTTGTGGTTGCATGAAGCATAGAAGGACCAGAGAACATCAGTGACAAAGCACAAGGTCACATTTAACTTTTCACTTCCTATTTATCGGCATTTTAAAATGCTTTGTTGGAACCCTACATACAAGCAGCTGTCAGAAGTCATCAAAGCAAAACAGAAGAATCTGGAGCGGACTATGCCGCTGCCTTCAGAAATTGCCATTTATGTGTTTCCATAGTCTTTACAGTGTAATTTATGGGCCAATCAACCAAACAGTTTTTTTTATTTGTATTTGGTCTCCCAAGCTGATTGGTGAAGAAGACCCTATCCCCCCCCCCCCCGTTTACCCCGGTCACCAGTGAGTAACGTGACACTAACTGTCTATTTTGTGAGACTTGATATATAACTTCATAAAAAGGGGGCTGGGGTGTGGGGGTTGCTGGGTAAATGTACAGGACATAAACGAAGAACACTGGCTACTGAAGCACTGTGTTGCCATCACGTTTGGTGACTTTGTCGAAGGTTGCAGAACATTATCCTGCTATTCTCCTGGGTTAGCCAGCCAGCAGTTCTAGGAAGAGCTCAAAGCCTCCCCAGAAAAAAAATACACATATCATTGTGTAGGTGCTCATCTTCATATAAACCTATCTGCATATGTGCAAAACATCATTTTTGAGCCCAAATAAGATTTATGACAACATACCATCCATTAGCCAAGGTTACTAGTTTCACATTTTGATATTTTTCACATTTTGAGTTTGATATCATTACTGATAACACCTAAGGTGTAATTGCATTAAAGATAAAACAATTTTAAAACAATTGAATGTTGAATACCGATTACTGGAACTACTCTCAAGGGACACCTTCCATCAATACTAATTTTTATTTTAAAAAGTTCAGTTTTACTTAATTTTATTTTTTATCTTTTGTAAACTTCTTGTGCTGTTATTCAGACTCTTCATGATGCATCACAATGTTTATTGTAGAAAAAAAGACAATGTAGACTTTTGTCATTTAAGACACCAGCAGATTTCTTAAAGGTCCTATAACATACTCTTCAAATGATCTTGATCTTCATAAATTTATTGGTAGGTATTCATTATAAATGATCAAAGACAGATTAAATTAAAATTTTAGTTTAAAAAAGTTTTTTTTTGTTACCAGTGAGGGTAAAGCCCATTAGGTATAACAATTGGGCTTCAGTGTAAGGTTTCAGTATTCTCATATAGGCCTACGCTGATTTTAGGAAGCAAAATAAGGCAATAATGCAGAGGAACTGTAATTATAAAAATGTTACTTGGAGAAGAGAAAAGCATCTTATTTCATGCTGTCTACAATGAGTCTTAGCTCATTCCCAGTCATTCTACAATGAGTCATAGCTCATTCCCAGTCATTCTACAATGAATCATAGCTCATTCCCAGTCATTCTACAATGAGTCATAGCTCATTCCCAGTCATTCTACAATGAGTCATAGCTCATTCCTAGCCATTCTACAATGAGTCATAGCTCATTCCCAGCCATTCTACAATGAGTCATAGCTCATTCCCAGCCATTCTGAGGGCAGCACTCAAACAACTAAGGTCTCTCTGCATAAACAGTTTGGTCAAGTAAAAAAATCATTGTTAAACATTTTATTTTTTTTACTTCCACACATGCATGTGTAAGGTATTGAAATAAAACAGCATTTTTCACAACTTACTTCAATCTTTACAATGTAATCAATCACGGGCCATGAACATGAAATGTTTGCGTCAACACGTATTATTAAAGCAAAAACGTACTCTTTCAGACTGACAATGTTAGCATTGCTTATGTTAAGTTTGTCAGCTCACTTGCAAATGATCTGGGACACCTACTGCTTGTTTGCTTCAGTGGTCTGTGAGCTGCTGCCTGAAGCCTTACAACGATCATGATTGCTGGGGGGGGGATCAGTTAAATTAATTTGTAGTGAAATGTGCAAATCCTGCCCGACAGCTGGCGTGACGCTTTCAGTAGCAATTGAGAGACAGGAAACAAAAGGAACCATCATGCGCATCGCGCGTTTGAGGGGGGAAAATGTGCAAGTGACACATTCCTAAAAAAAAAAGAAAAGACACAAAGACCTTTGCTTGCCAACAGCTTTGCTCACATAGGGTGGAACTCGGGGCCTGCGTCTGACCTCTCGTCATTGGTAGCCATCCTTAAAGCATTCACAACCCCGTTGTAAAGAATTCTCTGTATAAATGCATTATAATACTATGTGGTTTTCCAATGGAAAAACAGAACTTCTTACTGCTATATAATTAAGATTGCAGAAATTAGGACGCGGGAACCGTAGTTTCTTGTTTCATAATTCAGCATGTTGGACTTGCTTGGAGATCAATGTAATGAAGTCTGCGTTGAGTAACGGGTCTGTGTGCTCGTTTAAAGTGTAACTTGTCTCCATGGAGTGACAACACGTCATTCCTGATACTATAATCCTGATACTATAATAGGACACGAGGAATAACAAGAGCGTGATGTAACGTTAATGCCACAGCAGTAATGAATAATTATTAGGTCTGTGTCTGTTTGCCTCAATTAATCTCCTCTTTTCCAGTAATAACACATGTGCCAATGCAATTTTTGCACTTAAGTGATGAAAAATTCATCTGCTTCTTGCTCTTATCAGTAGAGACCCGTCTAATTTTGTCAAGTGTAATGGGCATTTAATTATTGTACTCATGAGCGAAATCCGGAGTTTTCATCGCGAAGTGTGATAGGCACCGACACCAGTGCTCTTTACCACTGAGAGAATGGGCTGGAAATGAAGGCTATGAGTACATGTGGTTTTCCAGCAACAAAACTAGATAAACATGTGGTACATGCACTTGTGATGCAGCATGAAGAGAACAGAAGCCTTAAAATCTCTAAGACACTTTGCACGTGGTTTCTTCTCCATCCTCCTGATTTTACCTTTAGCTTATATGTAAAGTCTCATGTCTTCCCAGTTTAAATATCAGACTTTTACCCCTTGTGACTAAGCATCACCCCTCCCCCCCAATGAAACCTTTCCTTCCTTCTCACCATCAATACTTAACCTTTCTCACTTGAATGGCATTAGCAGGGGGTAGAAGGCAGCATGTGCTGCTCTGTCTGTCCGTATCCCGGCCCGCCATGGGCTGACGCGGTGTCCAGGAGTGGGCCCACGGCTGCTCCAGCCCCCCCGCATGTTCTCTCACTCTTCCCACAGCCTAAATTTAGCCACTCCAGCATCCCCCTGGGATGTCCCTGTCTTTTGGCTGCAGGTGCTGTGCTGGATGAAGATGTCTCTGAGCAGCACAATCATGCAGGGTTCCATAAAGACGGCAGGCTTCTCTCTCCGGAGGTGCCAAACAGGAGGAGGTCGGACAAAGGCCACAGCTGTGGTCACCTTGTCAACATGCAGTGCCACTCAGTTCTGAGTCACCCTTCTCGCTTTTCATCTTCCTTACTCTGTGACATTTTTTCACAGTGACGCATGACCATCTTCTACGGATGATTCAGAGACAACCTGTTTACTTATACTAATTTCGCCAGTCTCCATCTTGCAATATATCTTGTCCTCATCTTAGACTCTGTCAGCTCTTTTGTCACCAGTAAGCGCTGAGTTCCTGCTTAACTAGTATCCCATCCATCCAGAAGACAGATTGCAAGGGGATAATTCCAATATTAAAGTGGAATTATTCAGACCAGCACCCTCGGGTAACGATTCCACAGTAATTAAACTGTTTACTGATTCCCCCAGGCACGAAGCACACATTAATTCAGTTACATCTTCGCACATTACTTGGTAAATGTATTTCTTTTTATCCAAGCAAAATTAATGCTACTTATGAGTATATTTCCAGATTAATTAGGGGCAATGGCCAGGAAGCCCCAATCTGTCACAATAAAAATCATGGCATCATCTTCCTTTAACCTTTCATATTTATTGGGATAAAAATGTATCCCTAAGATATTACGTGGCACATTAACACAGTAATACACTTCATGTCATTCAGGAGAATCACTCAAATGGGCCACTTTCCTGGGCAGACTCAAATTCACACAATTCCCATTACAATGTTATGCCATTATTTGTTTCAACACCTGTTTAACCTATTCATATTTAATTAAATCCCCCTTTTATTCCAGGTGTCTTCCAGTGGTACTGAAAGTGTGAATAGCTCTTCTCTAACCAGAGAATAATCTGGCTGTCAGCATTGTATCGTGAATAAGATCTCTGGATTAAATCAGATATAACACTCTTGAGCCTTAACATAAATTGCACAAGGTGGATTACACTTGAAAAGAGGATTTAGTCAAGGATGTGTCCTCAACTTTCTTTTCTTTTTTTGTGGCTGTGGTGAATGGCATGTTTTTTTGTCTGCAACATTATGTGGGACTCAATTGGCATCTTAAAAGGCTCAAGGTTTGTTGTGCATTTCCCTGCGTGCGTATGGGCTGCGGCTCGGTGCACTGAAGATGAGACAGCACACTGCTTTTGCACCATAGATGCTCTGGGACGCTGCAGAAAAACCTTGATGTAAGGGTTGCTCTTCAGTCAAAGTGCCTTTCTTTCTCCTTTTGTCTCACCTGCTTTGAAGGCGAGCCTGTTTTTCAGTACTGGGCTTCAATCCATTAAGGTGGCATTAACATGGCAGCGCTGAAGAACTTGACTCCAGCAGAGTTTTTGTCACCAACCACGGTTTACCTGGCCAAGGCATTAACTCATTAATGCCCTCAGGCGGGCGCTTCACAAGAGCCCGCTTTGACCAAATGACCAAGTGATCAAACCATGCATTTGCTCTGGTTTTAATCAGATGAGATTCATAACTGATTACAATCTAACGAACTTCAGTGCTTCAGTGGATCATGAAACCCACATTGTTGTTTTATTTACTTGTGCATAAGAAATGTTGCTTGTCCAACAATAATTACACCACCTATGCATTGTAATGGTGTTTAATTAGGTCTCATTTCCTTGTCATTTAATTCTAAATGGTGGTCGTGGTGTTCGGATAACAACACAACTACTTAACATGAAGCGGTTTGTTTTAACATGGTTAGCATTAGAAATGTTATTAGGTTCCGAAAATGAACACGAACATTAAAAATGGAGAAAAAAAAAAAACCTCCTAATGACATGCACTAAACACAGATCTTCTCTCTCAGTTCTATTACAAACCAGCTCTGGAACATCAAGGTTCCACATCAGTTTGTTTCAATTTCACAGGCGATGATCAGAAGCCATCAGGACAATGATTTGAAAAAATCAGTAAATAACAAACACACTTGTGTATCTGCCTTACATAAATAGCTACTCCTCCTGAACTTACAAGTCTAAGGTGTCTGAGCACAAGAGGCACGAGCCCCTTTGCGAGAACGCACATGAATTAACGAGAGAACGAGACTGGCTGGGATGTGACTGGTGCATTTTTAAAATAAATAACACTAATGGAAAATTCACGCAACTGGGATTGTTCAATATGCCACTCTGTTCTCTTTGACATTACTGGATTCTGGGAGAATCTGTCAGCGAAAGAATTGACATAATTATCTTATGCAGGAATAATGCAACAACTTCTCGCTGTGCTGCATTTGAAATAATTTTTGAATCTTGAAAGAAGGGAATGAGTTGATGCCACAGTAATTTAATATGTTGCACCCTAGGTGGTCGAACACAGGCACTTCAAGTTAATCTCAGATCTGCATGACCAAACTTAAAATGATTACACCAAAATCACATTAGAATGGGACACATTCTTACACAGATGTGACTTGACCACAGATGTTCTTATAAAGGGTGTTTCACTGGGTTGCTGGTCAGATTTCTCCAGTATTGTATTCTCCAGAAACCAACTTCATGGAAAGAACCTAAAAAAACAACGATCCAACAAACCAACCAGCCCAAAATACCGACTAGAGATCTTTTCGATCACATTCAATGATACAGGTGATGAGAAAATTTTTTAAATAGGTGACCGGTATTACATGCAATTAGACCACATGGAACCAGAACCACACGTGGCTGAACCCTTCTGTGTCTGTGTGTGTGGGTGACGTGAATCCAATCTTCACACTGTGGGAAATAACACAGTGTTGTGGATCACCACTGGGCTGTGTTGAACAGCTTCTGGTGAACAATTCAGAGCTATGCATTCTGGGGAAACACACAGTGCCTCATCAAATACAGCCAATGGCCAGCCTCAGAAATGGCTCCCAACACTACAAACCCCCAACGCCCCCCCCTCCATTTTAGGGTAAAGCCAACTGAACCATATCAGTTCTCACAATTGCAGTGAAACGAGCAAACAAGAGTGACAGATCGTGGGCCTCGACTGGCGAGGCCTCCAGCCTAATGACACCCATTCCTTCTAGTTATGGGACGTTGTTGGCAGGCAGGGGCAATCCTAAATAAAAGATCACAGAAATAAGACAAAAAGGCCCCGGGTTTTGACATGGCTCGGCAGATAAAAAAGCTTTCAGAGGGAGTTGAAGCCTGGGCTCTGCTGAAGTCAATATTTTCTTTGGTTGTCAAGTGCATCTCAGTTTATTGCTTAGTTTAGTGCAGCTGAAATGCCGCCATGTTTTTTTATTTTTTATTTTTTTAATCATGTCGCAGTCGGCAGCTCCCATAACAAGGACAGGTTGGCCTAACTCAAACCCAGGGCAGATTCCCAGCACAGCACCAGCTGCAAACAGGAAAACCGACTGGACTTATGTTCACCTTCTGCATTTACAGTGCAGCACACTGCAGGAGACCTCATGGGCTGCTCATTAAAAGAGATTTTAAGGTTAAAGGAAGTCCTGACTGCATGTGTCTGGACCCCATTTTCTCCAGCCTGTCAATCGATTGTCAGAAAATGCTTTTTATGGGCCTATATCAAAACTGACATATTACAACTGATTAGGAAAGCCAATATTTAAACCAGAGTAAAACTACCTTGGTAAAGTTGTATATTTTTTGTGTAATATATACACATGCACACACACACTCACACACACACACACACACACTTTCTGAATGCAATCTATATATTGTATGGGCATAGGTAAGGATTTAATATTGCGGGGAGACAATTGTACAATTGATACATACAAATGCAATGCAAAGCGTCGGATGCAGTGGTGTAAAGCACGCTGCCACTGGACTCTAGAGCAGTGGAGACGTGTTCTCTG
>JABJVR010000037.1:2667187-2687488 GCA_025773905.1 Chitala chitala | reverse complement strand
GTGGGGGTGTGGTGTGGGGGCAGCTGGTGGGTATGGGGGGGAGGGGGCACCGGAGGGTCACAGCAGGGCTCCAAATCAATAAGGTTAATAAACGTGGGGGCCCACACAGTCAGTGGTGAGGAGCCTGGCATTTTCGATGCCAGTGAAGAAAATTCCTGATGACGAGATGTCAGTTTGGTGCATGCGATAATGTCAGCCTGATTACCTGAGGCAGAATATCAGCCAGAGTGTTAGCCAGCCAGTACAAGGCCCATTAACAGGAATTATCTTTACAAGAAAGATTGCCTTTGTCCCCCCCCCCATGACTTCCCACCCGCCCATCTTTCATAAATTGCATACCCTTTTTATTCTGATTTCTATAATACCAACAGTTTCATAATCACTTGATGTGTAATTTACTCTAATTTGGTATGTGCTTGGCGTGTGTGTTTTTTTCTTCTAAAACACTCCCCGGTATTCCTCTCTATGCCTTTTCAAGTGAACGTGATTGCAAGACAGAAAGAAGGAACGAAGGAAAAAAAATGTGCAGTTAGGCAGATCAAAACCTGTAAATGACTAAACGACACAGAGAGACAACAGCTCTGAAATTGTGATTACCGCAAACAGGGGAGGGATTTAACGCTTTGAAAACGACTGATCGGATATTCTGGAGATTCTCACGTGTCCTCCAAATTAAAGTGCGATTCCGTCTGGCCTGAATTCTCCTTTGATAAACAGGCGAAGGCAGGGTCTGTGCATTATAAAGATTCAGGTAAGGCAGCCATGACCATTGTTAATTTCCCTTCCTGTTTCAAGTGAAAATTACAGGAAAACATAACGACGACAACAAAGCCACAAAAAGGAGACACAAATGAGCTTGTTCGGTGCAGGAAGTGCCCCCACCGTGCTGTTTTTTACACAACATAACGCGTGTCGGGAACATTGCACATAGATTAATTAATGCAGATGAACGTTTTATGTCTCCCTTCCACAGCTGTTTCTCAACAGTACACGGTAACAGGTTTCCCCGCCTGCCTATCCATCAGGTGACAGACAACAGTGGTAGCTGGGTAATCACTGCAACCAGCAACCACACCTTCAGATCTAAACACACCTGTGCAAGGAGAGACGTGGGGGAGGGGCAAGGGGGGAGCTGGGTGGAAGGAACCAGCTAGTCTCGTAGAGTTCGGCTTCGTAACATTCGTCACAGAGAATACTCGGTCAAAGAGCCTTTGGCTGAAGAAATTGTTAGTTGTTCCCTCCAGTCAGGGGCGTCATGCAGAGGACAGTTAAAAGGCAATGAATGGAGCTTTGTAATCCACTGGTTGTCCCCTTAATAAATTTCCAGGGATTAGGTGAGCACAGAATAAAAAGCCTTTCTTCAGTGCGGCGGAAGTGTGAAGTCTGGGGAGCAGCGTGTTTAATTTGTCACCTTTCGGCTTGTTTAGATAACGTGAGCCGCGCTCGGCCGGTTTGGGCTACACGCGAGGTCGGTTCGCTCTAAGGGGAGGTGTGACGGAGCTGCCGGGGTCATGTGACAGCGCGGCATTAAAGGGACACGCAGCTGCAGTGCGGCGCTGCTGCAAATAAAATATGTGCATGGTTACACTGCTGCCAAACATGCGACACTGTGGGATTCAAGTGCTTCATTCAATTCTCCACCATCTTTGGACTATTACGACACCTTGACTGAAATAGGAGCACATGTGACAGTAGATTTATACAAACAGGCAGGGATAAATTTAATCAGCGTCACTTACTTAACCCCAAAGGAGTCTGTGAAATCCTGCCAATGGTTCAGTTGCTTTGTGAAGCTTCCTCTTTGCATCCGTATTTCCTTTCCTTTTTTTTTTGCATAATTTGATCTTTCAGCGGCTGTTTCTCTCCACTGTCTTACGCTCGTCAGTTTCATGGTCACCTGCTGAGTTATAAGCAAAGATGTTTGTCATTCTCACTTAAAGACATTCTTCAGAAACACACTACTGACACAAGCCAAGAATTTTAAAGAGATGTGCAACACTAATGAAACAATCAAATCATAAAATGTGTACAATGGAAAATATGTTATTAACAATAACATCAATAATACCTTTACAAGCTTTGTTGTAGTAGTAGTAGCTTTGAAACTTAATTAACTTAACCTCAAGGGCACAGAAAGGTCATGTGTTTTATCACTACTGCTGCAGCGCCTCCAATAGACCACTCAGGCAACTGCAGATTTCTCTCTACAGGGATTCTCAGGTTGAGCAGGGTGTAGAGAAAGCAACTGTCTGCATGTGATACTGGCTTAAAACAGAGGACTGTGGAATATGAAAGAGTGGGGTTTCTAAATATATATATATATATATATATATATATAGACAAGAGTGAAAAATATTGAGTAACACAGGGATTTGGTATCTTAGCCAAAAGAATAGAAAACAATTTGACTTTGGCACAGGAGTTTTAAAAGTTGTTTTTCTTTAGTTTACTATTGCTATTTAATAATGAGAGCTACTGTATTTTCCTTGCAGTGGATTTAGCACCCTTGTTTAATAACTTGTTGCCTCTGGAGAAGACAGGCATCAGCAGGAGACAGAACACTTCGGCCACAAGCAGAAGGCTCTGAACTTCCAGGACCTTACAGATCCTGTGCATCTTTGAAAATGAGAGAGGACGTCAGAAGCACATGTAAGAACCTGATGGTGCAGACTGTTCTGTGTGTGTGTGTGTGTGTGTGTGTGTGTGTGTGTTGTTAATGGCAGCAGAGATGTCTTACATACCAGCTCTACATTTTCAGTACTTGCATATGAAGGAAATGTAAATATCCATTTATTTTTTTATTCATTTGAAATGTGGTCATACCATAACTAACACTACAGCATGACAGCTCTTCAATAGAGACTGAAAGTAAGCAGGAGCTGGTTGGTTACATGCCCCCCCCCCCACCAAGCTCAGTTAATCCAGCACAGATACACAAAACAAGAAACGGTGAAATAACCATTGGCCTCATTCTCTACAGTCATAGTCAAAACTGCATTACTTGCCTAATCACCATTAACTATACACAAATTCATTTTCCAAATGATTTTCTGTAAACCAGACACTGCAAGCATGTGCTATGTTTAAGAAACAGCAACTGTTTAACAGGGAATATATTAATTATCAATGTAAATTCACATATGTTTCACCTAATTTTCATTTGTACTTTGCGCAGTTTCTGCTGTATCGACACAAAGTAAATGAGGGTGTATTTTTGTCCTTCAGGCAAATAAGAAATTATACACAAACACACACACACACACACTAAAAGGAGATGCAAGACAATTTCAAGTTTAAAGAGTGAGAAGCACTCGAAACAGACAGAATTCAAACAGCATGATTAAAAATGCGCAGATGCTCAGTTTCTCTACTAATCTTCTGTATAGTAATAATAATAATAATAATACATGACAAATATTGCTGCTCATTCATATTTTTTGTATATTCTTAAAAATGCAGTGATTCTCTGTGACATCTGAAAATGCTTAGAACAAGGAATGGGCCTAGAACAGACCAGTAACTAATTCCAAAACTGCTTATTTACATTTTTCAGTTTCCAAGAGCCAATGAGCTCAGCGAAAACAAACCTTTCCAAGCACTCGATTAGATCTGTTTGGTGTTTCGGGAACATGCAAGAGATAGACAGCTGCAGTTGTGATGTGTTGAAAGATAAATAAAAACAGAAATAGAAACCCGTAAAAACATACATATCTTTACCTATGAGCGTATACACTCAAAATATTTACACGTGTACCAGTCTTTGCACTGAATATAAATTTACAGTGAAAATGCACAAAAAATATACAGGTTTGGGATTTAGTTGCATCCATAAATTTGTGTAAATTTGTCCATATTTATATATTTTTACATGAACTCATATATGTTCACGCAAAAAAGAAACACATTTATACCATCATAAATTATTAGTAAACCATCTTAATAAAACTGAAAATTGTGTCTTTTTTATATATGTAGTCACCTACTTCCCAGCAAACAAAGAATGTTCCCAGAACATCCTCTAATATCCCCAGAATGTGCTAGACATTTTTGAAACGTTCTGGGAACATTCCCTATTTGATGGGGCTGTATATATATTACTATAATTCTGTACACAAACTAATATTGTTATGGGTATAGACATATTTTGTTTATAACTGAGCTATTTAAACCAATTTTTCTGCTTATAGACACATAAACACAAACACATACACACACACAGAAGTAATGTTTCCCTATCCCTTCTGCTTTGCTAATTTTAGTCCACATCATGTAATTGTAACCCAAACATGGGTGGTGCTTTGAAAGCACTTACACATTACGCATTATTTGCACCTTCTTCACAGAAACGTTTAGAGGCGGGGAGCCTGAATTGGCCTGTCCAGAGAAAAAGGGCCAAATGAGCAGGGAATGTTAACTCACACCGCCATAAAAAGTGCGTGTTTTACAGCCAGCAGAGACAATGCGACCAGAAAGCACAGTTGGGACGTTGGGGATGAAGTGTGAAAAAGCTCTGTGTTTGCAGCGAAAAGAACGAACGACGCCGGAGCACATCACATGAATAGCCTTTCTCGCAGGTCACGGATTCCTTTCACCACGCTGACACTGTTATTATCTGCCGGTCATGGATGGCCCTAATTAATATTCCAATCATACACACGGAGAGCTGCCCAGAACCTTCCCGTATGCACCCTGCCATTTCACGCACCCCCATTTTAAAATACTGCTGTTTATCTGTGAAAGCTGTAGTCTCACATTCTGGCACAACTTGTATCTACTTCTTCAAATACCCCCAACCCCCCCACCATAAATATCAGCTGGTGTTCACTGCTATGTGACCAAAGAGTTAATAAAACATCTCTTCATGTTTGGACATTACCCTGACATGTCTCATGGTTCAACCTTACCATGTTAACTTTAAAAATTAACTTATTTTAAATCTTTGTGTATTTTTCTACTGTAGAGTTTAGCTCTTGATTTTTTAAAGATTTCATTCTTTAAGAAAATAACGAACTTATTAAATAACACAATACTGTATATACAATTGAAAGATAAATAACCTCAGTATTAAATTATTGCTTATTGCTGAGTTTTCTGCATCCATCAGCAACAGCGGTTGGGAAATTAACCCCTACTGGCAGCCCCAACAAATTCAGCGAAGTTGAGATAATTTGACCTAACTACTCGTTAATGATGCATCTTAACGCACATATTAAACATTCCGTCCGTGACACTTAATAAAATCTTCCTCCAGGCAGTTACAGTATTATAGTGGTTGAACAGGAACTTGAGGGAAAAACTGAATTCACTGCAAGAGCCAAAGTGATGAATGTTATACAACCAGACAGATTTCAGAAGAAATCTCTTTCAATGCCCTGTTTTGCTTGTATCTTGCTAAAGCACAAGAGCATTTACAGTGTGCTTATCTGTTTAAATTAGCCACATTTCAAGCCGGCCACTAACACACTCTGTTTACACTAAGAAGCAATGTCGAATAAAGAAAATTTAAATAAAGAAATTTGATGAAAGGTAACTGCAGAACACAGGCCCAATGCGTGTGTCCAGGCAGCACTCTGCTGTCGCGTGTGACCTTGACTGTCATTTAGTTGCAAATCAAGAGGCTTCGTCCCTACATGACGATGAAGGGAGTCAGCTGAGGGCAAACGGGTCGACCGCGATGAGGACTCCCCTGTGTTCAATCCCCTCTAATAAATCTGTCATATGAAATCGCTGGTAGAAAAACCCAACCCAGGGGCACTCTTTTTTTTCTCCTGTAATTCTATTAAGCAGCCCCCACCAACAGGGGATAGCGATTCCCCCGGGCCTCAGCGGGAAAAAAAAAAAAAAATGTCCCTAGCATTCATGCAATGACGTTGCAAACCCGTGCGACTGCTGATGTCAAGGAATGTGGAAGAAAAAAAAGAAGTCAGGTTCTGTACTGAAGATGGAAGGCCCTGAGCCTCTGAGAAGGGAGCTGTCTGTCACTCACCTTTTGTCAAAGCTTTGCCTTCATATTCCTCCATCGCCTGTGAAATTCCCTGACATGTTCGGCTCGATGCCTTACCGCGCCGCTGCTCTTCCAGAAACATCCACCGCGCTCCATCCTTTTTCACTCAGCCCTGAGGTTATTTGCACCAAGATCATCCAAGTAATTACCGGACTATTTAATATAATGTTGAGGCAATCAGAAGGTGATAACATGCAATTAAGATGTGTTCTCAGATTACAGAATTTGTGATATATAAGTGATCTTGCTCCATCCACAAGATAAAGTGCCCATCTTGTAAATGTCAAACTGTGGTGATTTAATCTGATTATTTTCAATTAATATGCATGTCGACCGGAGCCGTATTTGCTGGCGTTATTGACGTTGATAAATTGAGCTCGTTGGGGCAGAATTTGTCCTGGAGACTCTAGGTTCTGGTGAATGTCATTTACCTTCCTTTCCCCATCTTATTCTCCACTTTGCTTGTGTGTGTGTGTGTGTGTGTGTGTGTGTGTGTGTGTGTGTGTGTGTGTGTGTGTGTGTGTGTGTGTGTCACCGAGAGAGAGAGAGAGAGAGAGAGAGAGAGAGAGAGAGAGAGAAACTCTGGCCCCAATGAGACCTCTTTGAGATTACATAGGTCACGTGCCCATCACGCAGCAATATGAAACGCCAGTGATATCAAAATGAAAGGTTGTGAGTATAATGATGTCTCATGTCACTTTTCCTACACTAAATCACTCTGAGGGCTTAGCAGCTATAGGAAGCTTAGGTGCTGGATTTTCCCAGGAATTCAGTGCAATGTGTCATCCAACAGTGATAAGTCACCTTTACTTGCAGGTATTCACATATTTGTACTTCCCTTTCACATCTTTTTTTTTGTGTAAAACTCTCTTTCAAATATCTTTGAGTCAGATGACCTATATATATATAGGTAAGTTACTCAGACAGCAAAGAGTGACACCAGCCTCGTTTTCCCACAGAACCATCGCTGTCCAGAGTTCAGTGTATCATATATTTCACAGTGGTCCAAAGTCTTAATGGGAAACTATTATCCCTTGTGTACGTGTGTGTGCGTGTTCTCCAGACACTCTTAACACTGGAGGAGTTTATGTACTCTTGTACAGTACATAAAGATGATGCTTGGCTGGATTCCTTTCATGTGTAGTGGTGACTTCCCACTGCCCACCCCCCGTCCCGTTCTTCCCCACTGCCGTGACCCCCACCACCCCTCTATCTGCAAAAAAAGTGTTTAGCAGTGGGCTGTTAAACTGCACCTCCAGAAGGGATGCAGGAGGAAGCGGAAGGTAACGACATCATCCATCAAGTTCACTTGTGGGGTAAGAAAAATGGAGCACGTCCAAGCCACTCTTCCCGAGAAGGCCTTTTTTAAATGCTAAACTGGATTAGTTCCACACAGGCCGTGCAAGCAATTCTTCAGGGTAAAAGAGACAAACTCATCTGACTTCAACAATACATTTTTTTGAGGGGTCAAACACCAAAGGTGTGTAATGCACTCTGCTGCAAAGCCTCCGTTTTCCATTCTCCACAAGATGTGCATTAATCAGTCACAGGTTTAACTGCGCTGACAAATGCCACTGTACTTATGTGTTGTTAATCAGAAGCGTACCGGGTCCTTTTAATGGATGGAAGGTCAAATCAAAACACTGCTTCACTATGACGGCAACTGTCATAATTTAAATTTTTTTTACACCTGTGATAATCATCTCAATTATCTATCATTATCTTTTAAATCTAAACTCTGCTAATGCAGAACACATCCTCTGGGAAAGCCACAAATCATTACATTTTTATGCTAAACCCAATTACTATATATGTTTGATGCAATAAAAATCAATGATTAAAAAACAAAGGCATTTGTTACATTATAGATAATGTTTGATAACTTTTGTAAACTGTTCCTTGAAAAACACATTCCATGTTAACTTAAATGTCGGTTTAATTGTCAAACGAAAATCGCAGAAGTAATTGAAAAGCCCATTAAAATGTCTAATTTCTGCTTAATACTTTATAAGTAATTATAAACAGGATTACGCTCACAGCTTCCGAAGTTGTCACCGCTCGCCCTGCAGGAGAGTCGGTGTGGCTCAGCCCCCCACATTTTGTGTACCATCCTCCCCATGTCAGAAACAGATCCTGACCCTGACCTCAGGCCCTGCACAGCCCATCAGTGCCCACGCACGAGTATTCGTGTGCACTATCTGAGCACCATCCGTTGGGTGTCCTTTCCTTTACAGCCTGTGCATCCAAAGGCAGGACTCAGGCCATTGCAGACAGATGAATGCACCGAGGGATCAACTGATGAACAAACAGGAACAGACAGAACAGGAATTCCCCGTGGATGTGTGGTATCTGGAAGACTAGTCTAAACTAACTATGCATCCCATTAACAGGATTTTATGTATGAACCTTTTACCTAAAGCGATTTCGATATACATGTTCACGTTTAAACTGGGGTATGGAATCTGAATGTTGCCAAATACCTAATTCCGCAAAACGCTGGCACTGCCATCATTAAACATCAAAGGTGTTTGAAAGATGTTTATTAACGTACTGCCATGGTAATGTGTTTTGTTTGCTCCTCGGTGCCACGCCCATGTCAGCTCCTGAGCAAGGATAAATCCATACATCAGCTGTACATCAAAGGGTCTTAAAAAAACACTGGCCTGTGTTCTTGTAAGGGGAATGTGAGGTCTGTGCAAAAATAGCCACAGAGGCCTCTGAGCAGTTGCAAAAACATTAGCGGAACGTAAAGAGTTTGCTAGACAAACACTGGAAACACAGAGTGTCATCTCTGAAGTCCACTGCATCTGAAGGTTCACATGTCGTCGCAGGGTTGGGCTGTTATAAACTTTGGGTTTGAGGGTCACTACAGCCTGGAAAGAATATGAAACTCGCTGTCTGTTCACTTAGGTGCCGACAATTTCAAATTTTTTTTTTTCCTCCACAAAGTGTTGCACGCGCACAAGACAGAGCTGGTGACGTGGATCTTGCGGCGCGCGTACAAGCGTGCATGGTGGATTGCAAGTCCATCCAGTGCTCAAAGTGCTCTCAGGGCTGCAGGAGCAGAGGTCGGGCATGCCACCCTTCCCTACCTCCCTTTGACTCAGAGGAAAACACTGACTCCGCCCAGCATTCGAATGAATCCCACGCTAAAAAGAGAGCCAGAGCAAGCCAGAAAGAGCCAGATACAGGCGTTATTGCCTGGGTTGGAGCTTCCAGCAGCCCAAGGTTCTGGCTGAGCGACATCTGGGCAGCGTGCCAAACGAAAAAAGAAAACTCTTCTTCTTCTCCCTGTCGTCAGCCGCCATGTTCGTCATTAGCGAAGCCATAACAACTTTTCCCGTATTTAATTTTAATAACGCCAACAACTTCATTAATCTGTAGATTTTATTCAACCCCCATCGCGACGCGGCAGAAGGTAATGCGGGCGCCAGCTATTGTGGGATTGTCATGAAAATCCCCCCCCTCTTCTCATCCCCCTTTATTCAGAGCTGAAGGACTGTCAGGTGTGCGTGGCATTCTCGTCTGCAGTTCGCATGGTTGCCTGCTGGAGCATTATGCGCGCTTCCTAAAGAGGTCGCATTTTACAGGGCTGGGGGGGGAAGCAATGCGGAGCGGGCCTTTTGTACCTCTTGTAATTATTTCCCAGTCCATGCAATGCTAATATGTTAAATACCCTCTTCAGATCACCTGCAAGTGAGCTGATATTTCCTGAAACCTCCACAGGGCACACCTTTTTACCCAGTGCTGCTGACGGCAAACAGGCTTTTGTGGCGACAGAGCAAATACCGGCCTTTGTCCCGCACAAGTCGCTAAACAAACTTAATCTTGCTAGCACTGTGACAGACGCCATTAGGATGTCCTGTTCACTGTTAAAGGGCCTTAATGACAATCGGAGGACAAAGTGAGGGCCCAGATAAAGAGCCGTGTTTTATGGCCTGGATGAGAGCACTGCATCATGGAGAGCACAGGAGGAAGCCCCCGTTTTAGCCCACGTGGCCGCGTTGCCTTGGCAACAGATGCCAAAGCCAAAGACTGACTTCTGGGAACAGAAAAAGGTTGGCGACACAGGAAGCCCCAATGTGACTCAGGAAGACGGCGAGTTTGCTCGAGCTGAGAACAGTAAGGGCAACGCCTCCTGATTTCACGCTGTGAAAATGTCTTCGGCTTCTTCTGAGCTCATCTCTCCTCCAGTGCCATCTTCCACTCCACATCGTATGAAAATGTCACGGGGTGGACCAGGGTTTTGACCTCACAAATTGGTGTTGTTTTAATTGACTGGCCATCCCATGTGAGGTCAGAGCGATAGCTGAGCGTTAATAATTCACAAAACGGACACCTCTTCTGGATGCTTTGCAGACCCACTGCACAGATCTAAAAGGGAAACGTGAGCAGACCAACCCATGTTTAAAGTGGTGTCAGCGTTTCGGATGCTTTGTATCGCAATGCCCAAAGCAGGGGGGGCCCCTACTGGCCAATCAAGTCGTCGCACCCATCCTTCCTCTAAGAAAAGGGAAGTGGAGTCTAACCAGTTTGAACAGATTACACAAAATATTTAAAAGAATAGACTTATACAGGCTGAAATAATATTCCGATATGTACGTAAAGCAGATGAATATTTTGTCATGTAATATGTTTATGTCATTTATGTCAAAAATTTTATCACAATAAGCATACCTACTGTATATACTGTATGTTACAGATTTCTTCATAGGATAACAACATAATTTGATAAGCATACAATAACATGCAAAGCATTTCCTCTAATCCATGTTAACTAAATCTGCAAGCTAGTTAACTCTTGCTAACCAAGCGATCAGCAGTAATCAAACCTTTCTTGATGCACCTCAATATGTCAAACATGCATAATTTTAACCAGTTGTTGTACAGTATATCCCAGAAATACATCTTACGTCACTCGGTAGCAGGTCTTCATTAAGAAGTGCGTGCATTTGAGAGGTGGGTACAAGCGAAACACCTGATAGCTTCTTGTATTGGACCGCTTCAATAAATCAGTTTCATTTCCCCTAAGAACAACTCTATTCCTTCACCTACATAAGGGGAACATCAGGCAGACCTTTGAAGACCTCAGCAAAGTAGGCAGCTACAACTGGTACTACATACTGTCTATCCTGATAAATACCAACTGGATAACCAATTGTATAACTATTTTATAATCTACAGCGATTACGAAATAATCCCACAAATGGAATGAGGTTTGTTTTTGGTTAAAGAAAAAAACTTTCCATAGTTTTTCAGACATTAATCCTATACATTTAGATTATTTTGCTCTCTTAATTTTTCAATGTTAACACAATACAGTATGTGGAGCATTCCTCTCAGCTGAACTAACCCCCCTAATTTAAAAATCATTTAGTGTGCTCAAAGTCCTGACAGGCAAGCAGCTCCAGTCAAAGCTGTCCGCCCGACACCACGCCAAAGCAGATGTGCACAATCCCAGGTCCACGCCTCTTTCATGTTCTCCTCATCAGCAAAGACAGAGGTTAAATTCATCAAACCCAACAACTAATTAGTCAATTAATAGTTCAGGCGGGGAGGAAAGCCAGACACCTTTCCGACACTTTCCCCAAGGGACGGGACTTGCAAAAAGCCTGGGGAGGAGTGATAATAATCAATAATATATAGTTTTACAAACATGTTGTTCCTTATTAAATTTGGCAGAGCACCCATCAATGGCACAGGAAGTAACGAGGGAATCAGCAACTACAAAAACAATCTTTGCAATGTTGATTAACTCTGAACAGGGCTGGGTCCCAGCCATGGGCGGCTGACTGTATCGTATCCATTCCAGCCTTAATTGGCACTGGTTTTCCCATCGTTGTGCCTGCCCCGACTCCTCCCCCCACAAGTAGCAGTTCTCCTCAGGGTTATTTTTCACCAAGGTTGACTCCAGACGGCCCTCCAGCTGAGGACTGGGGCCCTTGCCGGACCCTCTCGTCTTCACCAACCCCCCCCCCCCCTCCCGTCCAAGAAACACAACCGCCACCCCCAGCTTCATCAAAACGAGGATGGTTCAAGGATCACTAACGCCTCAGAAGGGAGCACTGGCCCTGACAACCAAGGTTCAGGAATTCTTTGGAGCAGACCAGGGTAATTTTTCTCTTCTTTTTCTCCTAATGCTTTTCTCTATTAATCAGAGCTCACGGCTCACACTGGTCTTCAACTTCCTCCCCGTCGCCGCTAAGCCTGTCATTTCTGGCTATTATTTACTTTAATGGGCTTTGGCTGATCCCTTATGAGGCCCTGGATGTGGGAATAATAAGCCGGAGAGCGGCGAGGCCAGACGCGCGCCTCGGTTTGCCTGTAGATTAGCCTTAGCAGATGGCCTTTACAGGGGTTTTACTGTGCGCCTCAGTGTTGATTGAGAGGACTTAACGAGAGAGGTGGGGTCCGCACAATGGCCCCCGCCACCTCATTGCACCTTGCCTCTAAACAATCCCATTTTTCCGGCCCCTTGGCTTGTGAAATTTTCAGGAAGTCAGAGAGTACAAGAGTGAGCACAAAGGCAACTGTAAATAACCATGAATGCTAATCCAGCATTAATTGGTTCCCTCTTCGATTGGGTGTGCACATTATCGTCCCGCTCTCAGTCTCGCCCAGAGGACCGATTCCGCTCATTGTTCACTTAACAAGACTGTTCTATTCTCATTCAGTTTCTTCAACTGAAAAAAATAGCAGAATTCAATTGAAAAAAATAATCGATTCCGCCAGTTAATCGCAAATTTTTGCTATTCAAAATTTTTGTTTGTTGTAAACAACTGTACTGTTTTAAACTATTTAAATGACAAATTAAAGCTAGGGTTGTGGACTACATACAGAATTTTTATAACAGATATGACTTTAAACAGCCACAGGTGTACCGCACTTGTTTACACAGATTTTGTTCATTTCTACACAAAGCAGGCACCCACGTCCTGCCTTACACAGGACATGTTTTGCGAAAAGAAGGTTTCCTTTGTTTGCCGGGCCTGCACATATTGAATCTTTTCATGCTCTGCCCATCTGTTCAAACGCTTTCATCTCTGCTCTCCAGCGGTTCCAGGGCGCCGATCAGAAAATGACACGTTGAAGCCTGGAGAAGTCAAACCTCGGGGTCAAGTTTGTGTACAAGAGTTTAAATTTTGTGGGGAGCGCCCCCAGTCTCACCCAGCCCGAAAGTTTCCCCACAAGAGCAGCTCAGAGCGGCAGCACCAATTATCCCCCTTCTTTAAGCGCCTTTATCAACTTTTTCAAAACTTCTTTCACTCCGCTCTTGTCAGCCAATGAAAGGAAACTTAACCACCATGTCAAGAGAACTCAGCTGCCTAGCAACTGAGAGACACAGTTTAATTCTGACTTGCTTCAGGTCTTGACTAATGGAAGTCGACAGTGTTAAGCCAGTCAGAAGTGCTGTTTGTCACTGCTGAAATGCAAACAAAACTTTATTGTCTTCCAAAGTATTGAGCATGATTGATGTATAGTGCTATAATAACATCATTCATTTTCCCCTTGTGTTTTTGCTAGGATTGATGTCATATCTTTTCATGCCATATTAAATGTTTTCGAAGAGCATGGAAACGTGTTGCTTTTCATCTCGGAATAAACTGGGCTGTCTGTGACGAAGCCTCCTGCACTGGTTGCAGTTTAATGATTCTATTCATGTTGTGATCACTCCAGCCATACATAATTTAATAAGCGAACAGGCTATGAAAAGATACTATGTCCTAGTGTAATCCCAAAAGAATAGACAAAAGTAACTTGAAACAAGCTGAGCTTTTTAAGCCAAAAGGTTTTGTGTCACATTCCTTTTGTTTCTGCCGTCATCAAAGAACTGGTGGAATTTTTTTTTTTTTTTTCTGTATTCAGCACACTTGAAAAATATGCACTTTTGTTCCTATTTATTTTATCCAAGTTTTAAGCACAGAGTCTACTCTAACAAGAAGGCATAAAAATAATTGTCTTTTTAAGAATTTGTTAAAAATCTTTATTTTGCCAGATGAAGGGCACCTTCCATTGGAGGGCTGTCATCCAGTACTATGTGTGAACTCTTTAAAACGTGACCCCATAGCTTGTGGTTAAAAAATGTAAAAGTAGCTATCACTAATAACTTCAAACTGTAAGAACAACTTAATGAAAAATCAGTAACATAAGTTTTTTTTTTTACTTATATAAAATTAAAGCTAAATGGCAAAGTGAATTAGATGGTCTGCTGAATTTTAGGCATGTCACAAAAGTAAGAACAGCAATTTAATATATTGAACACTTACTGAACATATGCTAAATATTTACTTTATATGTACTAAACTTTGCACCATCCTTTTTCTCAAAATGATATAGCGCCATCCTTCCAGTTTGTCAGAATCATAAGCAGCATCCTTCCTGTTTGTCAACATCATGTAGAAGAATCCTTTCAATTTGTCATAATCATTTAGCAGCTTCCTTCCTGTTTGTCAGAATCATATAGCAGCATCCTTCCTATTTGTCATAATCATATAGCAGCATCCTTCCTGTTTGTCATAATCATTTAGCAGCATCCTTCCTGGTTGTCAGAATCATATAGCAGCATCCTTCCTGGTTGTCAGAATCATATAGCAGCATCCTTCCTGTTTGTCAGAATCATATAGCTGCATCCTTCCTGTTTGTCAGAATCATATAGCAGCATCCTTCCTGTTTGTCAGAATCATATAGCATCATCCTTCCTGGCTCTCAAAAAAGAAGACATCTTAAGACTCCATTTACAGCAAAAGCTGACACTGGGACAGATGCCAAAAAAGTAAGAGGTGTTAAATGTGTGGTTCGGGTCTGTGGTCAACAACAGTGCCAAGTCGGTGTTGGCGCATATGTGAGCACATCCTTGTGAATTTTTACAGCAAATTCTCTTTGATGTTGACACTGCAGCTTTTGGACAGCCAAGGAACGGGTTTCCTGTCAGAGTCACATGTACAATGTTGTGTGTAGTCAGGTTATTCAACATATTCAGACAATTTGTAATCCATGAACATTAACCTACGCTTTCAGTACATGTACGTTTCATAGGTAAAGAGTTGTGTTTGGAATATTTCTGAAATGCTGTTAGAAAGGTTATGTTCCTCAGAATTTCCTATGGTAATTCTGGCCATTTGAGGTCTTAAATGCCTCACTGACATCATGTGTTTGCCCTGTAATAGATGCAATTAATTTTTTCACTGACATTCCAATAATATTACACATTTTTAAAAACACATTATAGAACTGCATTAAGCTCTGAAAAGTTATTTTTCAGCACCAGTGGTATACTGCCTGAAAATATCGTTAAAATAATTTTTGCTCCTAAATCTGAAAAAAAAAAACTCTCATAATGTCAATTGAATGAAAATGGGGGGAAAAAAAAACTGGGTTTATGGACTCCCTCGATGGCATAGAGCAAAAAAACTGCTCTTCAAAGAGGATCAGAACAATGAGAGGCCAATCAATCACTAGGGAAGGAAAATTATTGTAAAAATAAATGACACCGCTGTCTGTGCAATAAGACAGCTCCTCGATATAGGCGACATCTGTAACAATAATAAAGTTATTCCAAACGCCCAGATGGCAGTGGTTAGGCCCTAATATCTTGGAAGAAACATATAAAAAAAAATCTACCAAAAAAAAAAACACTCAACATACACGACCGTAGCTATTCCAGACTGTAAACCAGGGGACATCAGCGGGTGTGTATATACCCCTGTGTTCGCCGGACACTGTACGTATGAGATATTTTATGCGTAATCCCTTGAGCAAATATTAGCCCCGCCCTCGGTTTACTTTATATTCCTGGATGAAAGAACCTCCATGATATGGACAAACAGTGCCCATCTTATCAAAATGGAACATAAAAGAATAACATCCAGTTCCAGGCTTAATGCGTCTCAGCTTTGAAACACCCTGAGTTCCCTTTGTCTGTCATACAGACTCGGGCATTTAAAAGTCATGCAGAAATTCACTGAACATTTAATTGTTCCAGACACTTCTTTATTTCTGAGTAGCGGCTCAGTATCCTTTTTTTCCTTTTTCAGAATGACATTTAACTGTACATTTAAGACCCAGTCATTAACATTATATTTATACAGTAGCTGGTGTCGAAATATATATTTACTCTTTCTGCTTTTCAGATGCTGCTAAATCCCTTTATTACAAGAAAGGCAACACCGCATGACCAAAGATATGTTTTCAATTGCGAGATGCTATTCCATTTTAATAACTCTTTGAAAATAACAGTATGGAGCATGTCATCTTGAAATTTATTAGTAAGCACAAATGTGGTCATATCACAGTATTCTCATCACACCTAGGAGCAGATTAGCCGGTAAACTCTGCCTTGTAATTCAGATTTTAAAAAAACATTCTAGAAGCATAAACAAAACAAATAATAAATAAATAAATAAATAAGATGAAAACATCAGTATTTGTTTGAGACGACCATATTGGGTGACATTTATGTTATTCGGGGTCTGAATCGGTTTTCCGTGTAACAAATGACATGTTAGCAGTTGTGCCATCTGCCATTAACGAGTCCACTTTCTCTGCTCCACATACTGTATTGTGTCACTTTACAGACATTTGCATAATTGTTCAAAGATTTTGCTTCAAAATTAATATCCTCACTGCGAGAGGCGAGACAACGCAAAGACTTTGCAAAGAAGTTTGTAAAATAAGGTAAAAAGCAAATCCAATTTTTCTCAGCACCATAGTAACCCAATCAGGGATAGCTTTATCTGGTAATCCAAATTTAAACTTTAACCTGTGGGGGGGCCCATTGTGTTGGCTAATGTAAGCATAAAAGAGGGGCCAGACTGAATTACTAATCAGATTAATCATATTTTGTGAGACTGAAAAGCTTCACTAAAAAAAGAGTCAAAATGAAAGCTGTTTCCACGAAGAAAGAAAGAAAAAACAAACTTTTCTATAGGAAATAATTAACATGCCAAAGGAACACATGCCCAGAAAATGCTGGAAGATTATAAATTAATTTTTAAGGGCTGTCTCCCAGTTGACACAACAGCTGAGTCCAAGAGGCGTGGTGACGTTCAGGAAGAGGGCTGGAAATGGCTGTCTGCGCAGGATGGAGGCATGTACCTCAACACAGCTGAGGAGAGGCAGTTGACCCCAACACAGATGAGGAGAGGTAGGTGACCCCAACACAGCTGAAGAGAGGCAGGTGACCCCAACACAACGAAGGAGAAGCAGGCGACCCCAACACAACAGAGGAGAAGCAGGCGACCCCAACACAACAGAGGAGAAGCAGGCGACCCCAACGTAACGTAGGGGAGGTAGGTGACCCCAACATCATAAAGATGAAGCAGGTGACCCCATCATGACAAAGAAAAGGCAGGCGACCTCAACACAACAGAGAATTAGCTTCAGAGAAATCGGCTCTCAGAGAGACACTGAACAGACAGTCCAGGCCCTGTATCTGACACCTCTGAAGCTGGACACTATGTGATAGAACTGAGCCCAGTTAGCACAGTGCCTGCATGTCTGGCATTCACTTCTCTGCAGTAAAAGGTAAATATCTGCCCATACATGCAAATATTGACAGCGCCCAGTTCACGTGACATTGTCTTTTTTTTATATATATATATATATAATTTCACTAACTATGAGGAGTGAAGAAAAAGAAAGATAATAATGTAAAAAAAAGTAATCTCAGGTATCACTGAAATATTGACTACGTTGCCAAAAATACCAGCAGGCTACTTCAACCCTTATGAAGAACTAAAAAACTATTAAAAGAAGAAAAGAAAAAACCCTGTCGGTAGTCAATGCAAGAGCTATGTGAGAAAAATTATCATTTGACTCATCACTGTTGATATGTGTTGTTATGCCTTCTGTGTATTTCTCTTCATTTTTACCAGGAGACGCAAAGTAACCTAACCGAATTTTTAATTCCTTTAAAAATGCTGAACTACCATATTGCTTGTCAAAGCTTCTCGAACTGACAACACTGTGTTGTAAAAATGTGACTGTTCTACTCGAATACAGGAGCCAAAGTTCAGGACCGAGACAAAGATGTGACTGAACAATGGTCAGTATGTATGATTCAGTAGCCAAAACCCAGACACATTGTTCCCCACTTTGAGAAGTTAATGTTTATATTAAGCCATTATGTAAATAAACAACAAAGAAAAAAACTGCACCATGAAAAACGCAGTTATGCTCTATACTTTTAGAAATTCTTTTTGACACATCAAAGTTTGATTACAAAAATAAAGCAAACGAGACCGTTTAAGCGAGAGAGTTTTGTCAAGTGAAATATTTAGCTCTCAGGTTTGTCTCTTAATTAAACATCTGTGCAGTATACCTTGGGGAACACCCATTACCCTTGGAAGCTCAGCGTTTCATCTTCACATCGTAGCACTGCAACCAACGTTTGTGAAACAAAACAAACAAGGCAAACTGGGGAAAGATTTACATCGCATGTTAATCTGATAAGATGATCCAGATGTCTCCCTCTTTCTGGGAAAAATGGAGGAGTTTGAGTTTTTTATATGAATTTTTACATTATATCTGTCAGGGTAGAAACTAAGTACTAACAGGAAAAAAACATAAATAATTCACCTTTTCTTTGAAAATAAATCATTAATAAATATTAATCTATATTATTTACTTATTTATTTATTGCCAAATTGAAACAGACCACTTGCTTCATGGACTGCCTGCTTTGTCAGGCTAAGAGGAATATTCACTGAGCTCTTTAGCAGGATATGGCCCCCTCTAGTGGAGGTCTTTTGCTTTCATCCTGTGTAAAACATTCATTTGGATTTACCGTGGTGAACAATACTCAGGCAGACCAGCAAGGCCACGCCCATTTCATAACAACTTGATAAATTACCTTTTGCCATTTTTCTCATCATCTGCAAGCAAGATGTACATTAATTTATTTCATAAATCTCTTAGTAACATGGATGAGATTAGAGAAGTAGAGAAGTGTTCTCAAGGAAACAGAGGCCTGAGAGCTGCCTCTAAAAAGTCTACATTCTGTCACACTCCTGCCAGTGCTAATATCCTACTACACAGTTACTATAATGTTAGCTTTAACACTTTTTTAATGTCATGTCCTACCCTTTCTGTTTTGCCTATAATGTCATCTTGTAGTCTCAAGTCGAGCTTCATTCATATTAACTTACTTGACAGCAGGTTTATTGTATTCATCTTTCGTTGGTTTAATTTCCTAAAGACACTGATAATCTCTGTCTCTATATGAAATTTATAACATCTCTGTTACACACATGTGACTGCTCCACGGACCAAAGAGACCGCTACACCCCACTCCCCGGCCCCCCCCCCCCCCCCCGCCGGGGGGGGGCCGCCCCCCCACAACACCTTTCCCAGTGACTCACCGTCAACACAATCGTAAGCGCCAAGAAGCGGACATAAATAGCATTCCGCCAAAAGTACAAACAATAATGCGTTAGGACTGGATGATTAACTCCGAGACGCCGCACTCGCGTCGCTTTCTGGGCCCTTTCTGATCAGGCAACGCCCGCACGTCTTTGCATCCGAACACGGAGACCTGCGTTTTAAAACATTACGCGTTTAGTTACAGCTCTCTTTTTGCCAAAAGCGCAGCAGTCGAGTTACCACGACGACACGAGACAGCATCACACGACCCGATACAATTACGGAAGATTACACGATAAATTATTTCCTTTTCCATAAGGCGGCAAACATAACAGAAACAATCACTTATATAGCATTTAGTCGAAGAAATGTTAATGAAAACAGCATCTGTTTTTTTCATTTGTAGATCCATAGGAATAAAGGGATACAACACATCGTAGTTAAAAACACACAATATCAGATACTGTTGTCCTGTTGCACTTGCCAAATAGAACTACAGAGCCTTGTGCCTCAAACTGCTGTCAAACCCCATTCACATCCTATTAGGGTAAGATACTAATAAAGCCTTCTGGTTACCTGAGTAACCTCTGACCACATACTCTATGGGTCTCATCACAGATTAAATCTCACCTCTCTGGCTTTGTGTACGTGGCCTCTGGCATCCTTTTCCACAGGGACACTCAGGCCTAATTTATTTTTGCCTAAGATGGGAAGCACAGTGTGTTGAAAATGTGCCTTCGGGGGCTTGTCTTTAATTAGACAGGAACAATAGAGGAGGGTGTCGTCCATTGAGACTGGTTAAACAGCCCCCCAGGACACGCCATGACAAAGACCGGAGTAGGCCGGGGCCCTCCTTACAAAATCAGGGGGGGGGGGGGGGGGGGGGGGGGGGGGGGGGGGGGGGGGGGGGGGGGGGGGGGGGGGGGGGGGGGGGGGGG
>JABJVR010000037.1:2636554-2667087 GCA_025773905.1 Chitala chitala | reverse complement strand
CCTCTCCCCCGCCACCCCCCCCCCCCCACTCCTGCTGCCACCAACAGTCAATCATAAAATTACTTGCTAAGAGAGGCTGGTAGTGTTTTAAATATTCGTAATCAAGCGGTTGTAGTTAATGGCGATGATGAGCTGAGCATGCAGGGACCGGATGGATGCCAGTGATTTTAATGCTGTTTGAGGGCCCCCCCTCCTGCTGTGCGCAGGGGAGGGGGTCATCAGAACTTTGGGTCCTCAGGGGCGGCAGAGGGAGCTCGGAAACAGGTCTCGAGTTACAGACATGAACAGAAACGGAGACTTGACATTCACGCCGGGTGAGGTCCTTAAGCACCGTGTTCTGATCCAAACATAAGGGGTCAGAACAACGCGAGTGTTCTGTTCACTTTGCAGGCCCAGAACATGTCCTTTGTGCACCCACCATGCAATGGCACCCAGGTAAATAACCTTACCTTTAGTGTACATGTCTGACCTCTGGCCTTTGCACCCTTGAAATTGCTTTGTGGATGAGAACCACTTATGTAAAGCACTACGCCTTTTTCAAACTACAGTGGCTGGCTTTATAAGAATGAATGAAAAACTAGATGTGTATTTTGACTTTACCCGTGGCCAGGCCTATGAGTTAAGAAGTATGGGATAGACACTGTTGTTGTTCTTGCTGTATGGATTCCAGATTATGATACATATATATAGGTCTCAGCGGGTAGCCCAGGAATATATATGTACCAAAAAGACAAGCTCTCTTTGATGCCTCAAGATGTTTCAAGATGTTGATATTACTCAGTCATCCACCGCCCAGCCAATCCAAACAGATCCCCATGACAAACTTTTGAAGCTATACATGGAGCTATACATCTGTGGGTCTTAAGACATTTACTTCATCCATTTGTGTAACTGCATTATAAATTGAATCAAAGGCAGGCGGAAATTTTACAATAAGATTTACACTAAAGACTATGTGACATGAGTGTTTTGAAGCAATAAAGAGTATTTTAACTAGTGTATGTTAAGGCCATATGTGTTTGGTGTGAAATATGTAAAACTTTCCTTTCTAATATAGTTTTTTTTGTGACGGTTGGAGTGTGTCCTTGGAAGTCTGCCTGTCTCTTGGGTAGGGGGGCTGAATGGGCAGTGGAGTGGAGACACACCAGGAGATTCTGGATAAGAAGGGGGGGAAATAACACGATGGAGAAGTGTGCTGACAAGACAGCCCATCTCTTGTGGAGGACAAATCCCTGAAGACAATGTGCAGCGTTCAGTAGTACATATCGCTAAAAACCCTCAAGTTGATACGGGCCACATTCCGAAACCCGTTGAGGTCTGAAGCTTCTGTGACACAGCTTTACTTTGTAAGAGCCCAGTGCCACCTCCAGTAACACAGCTCACTGTTTGCCCTTTCGTCTCCGTCTCTTACCAGACTTTCCTGTTGCTGACTTGAAACCCAGAGTCCAGTCAGGATAACCCACAGTCCCAGCTGGTTATTCTACTACAATGCTCTCCTCCTCTGTGTCTTTTATGCAAATTAACAAAAATGTCTGCGCTGGACTTCAGATGTAAGCGTCAAGGGAAGGATTCTGTCAGTTCCTGGGGGAGATAACGTATGAAGACGTCAAAAGCTGAACCCCGACTTCCTAGAGGATGTTGTCTTCTTCACTTCCGTCCTCTAATAAGTTCAGTTCCTCTCCTCGCAAGCGTTCAGCTATGGATTTGTACAACTGAATTTAATTAAGGCTTTGAGCCACGCTGCGAGTGCAGACAGAGGTGTGAAGGAAGTGTGAACTCATTCTTTCTTAACAGCTCCCTCTCTCTCTCTCTCTCCCTTTCTTTAACATAAGCAAGTTCAACACCTTCCGTGAGAAGCCAAATGTTTCCCTACACTTCACATTAAAACATCTTCAGCTTAAGTGCTTCTTTTTCCAACACATAACACAGGTGCTTGTGCAATGATGACAAGACACAAGTAAAAAAAAATGTTATGCTAAATATTAAGAGCTGATACAAAAATGTATGCAGGTGTCACAGATGTCTTCAGTGAATGGCATATACATATTTTTTTTTTCATTTTATATACCCTATATTTGTACTATTAAAAACAGACTGTTGTCCACAGAAAACAGTCAATAATTGACCTGTGCATAAATTTGTGTGTTGTTCAAATCAGCAGCCACTGAAAAAGACCGCTCCACCGCTTTGTAAAATTTCAGACATTTGTTAGACAAAAGTTTGTCAGCAATTAAGTTGTTGTTATGCAGAGACAGTTTACTATAATATGTATTTGCACAATTTTTCAAACATACATTGTATTATCAAAAGACACTTGAATATTGACAGCAAGGTTACAATCAAGATTACATCAGGAAAATGTTAATGTGTAAATATATCACTTTCTGTTGAATTTATGTGATTCCAATGTGTTGCAAGTCTTATAAAGTCTGAAACTGATACCATTCAGGTTGTTACGACGGCCCTCCTTTTCACCTAAGCAATATAACATAAGAGTGCCTGACTTTATCCTGGAAACCCTGTGCTGTTTTGGCGCTTTTGTTAGATGAGATTTCCATTCTCCGTAATTTCCTGCAGATTTTTTGCATCGTTAACTTTCATCCAGATGCAAGAACTTGAAAAGGAATATATTTTGCATGCTTAATAACATGAGCCCCTCTTGCTTGCACATAAAATAAAAACCCAGAATACAGAATCACATTTGCATTCCTTGCAAAAACTGGAGAGCTACAATGTTTACATCTTCAGAATTGAAAGGCTTAATAAAGTGCCTAATGCCTCGAAACTTGTGAATTTCAGGACAGCCAGCAAATTTGTGGGAAGCTTAATCACTGACTCGCTTATGTGGGGCTTTATGAGGCAGGGTGAATGATAATGAAAATTGTCTCAGAATTCCACAAGCATGAAGATAACAGGCGTTCCATGTAGGAGAAAGGGTGGACGGTACTGGACTCCTGCACCTTACAGGAAACGGGTACACAGCAGACCCCCTCCCCACCCTGCATTATCAGAAAGGACATAAACAAGCTGAAACTGGCCACTCAGTCAAAAAGGACATCACACTTCTGCATGTCCACTCATTACATGTGGGGTCAAGCCACGCTAATGAGAATCATTATCACAGAGGTACAAACAAACTAATTGCTGTTTTTTTTACAAGACAAAACATCCTATATGAAAAGGTTAATTCTGCCCACACCCAGGCCTTAATTCAGAGACCAAACCCTGTGTTTGTTCTCGAAAAGACAGAGAAAAAGCGAGGGAAAATGAAGGCGACGCGCAAAAACGTCTGTGTGCTCGTCCCATGATAAGCTCCAGGCTCAGAAATGTGCCCATTACTTTTCATCTTACCAGAAAGGACGCATAATTAGCAAACACCATCAGGCAACGGTTTTGGGTGCGATCGTTCTGAGAAGTTGCCTTGCCTGAAGCATTTCTCACAGCCTGTTTACTTGTCCCAGTATTAGATTGGTTTAATTACTATGGGAAAAAAACTGCTAAAATCATGGACCCTAATTAGGAAGTGAAGCCAAGGCGATTTTTTTCCCACTTTTCTGGAAGAGCATGGCTCGCCTTGCCTTCAAAATGGCTGCTATTCTATTGCCCAGCTGGCAGGCTCCTCACTTCTAGACGGCAGCCATGACATGAGATGATTTTGACGGTGTGGCCCGGCAACACCCGGCTGCACTGGGGTGCAAAAATCACAGGGATAATGGCTGAACCTGAGGGCGGTCGCAACCGAAAGTGCAGGCTCATCACCAAGGCACATTGTGAGGGAACGAGTCACTTTACCAATATGATAGGAGAAAGGGCAGTAATGCCCTTCTCAGGGAGCATCTGAGTACCTGAGGTCACATTGGCTCAGCCTGGAATTTATACACACTCCTAGGATTCATGCATGGAAACCGTCCATATTTATGTTAACAATAGATACGAGGTGATTAAGACCATAAAACTCAATGAACGCACCAAAAAACCCTATTAAGCTTGCATGGTCTCTGTTTGAAAACATTTAAGTGCTATTAAGCTGTATATTAAAGTGACACCATCTTCACTGCATCAAAAATTACTTTAATCATCACCAGTGCACCAAACATTTTAAAGAGTGTCCTTTAAATTCCTTTAAATAACTTTGTGCAACAATTATTGCTGCTTATTTCATAAATAAATAAGGTTGTAAATAAGTGCATCTACTGGGATTGTTAAGCACATCGGTGTTGTTATAACGCTCTTTTAATACGCAGGTGTTCCACTCCATTTTTGGAAAAGTAATACAGAAACCAACAAAATCTAACCACAGAGCTAGAACACGTCAACAAGGCATGTGCCATATTTTCCACTGTTTTGTAAACTCTGTTTTTGATTTATGTCATGTACAAAACGAATGCTCATTATCTTATTCAAACAAAATTCTTAACTTTCCTCAGTCACACAAAAAATAAATATACATTAACATGTTTTCAATAAGCCCATTCTCAGTACATCTAGAGCAGGGATCTCAAACTCAAATTACCAGGGGGGACACTGGTCAGGTGGTCTCCTTTGGGGGCCATTGATTGTGGTCCAGACAACTGAACAAGAAGTAGCTGAGGAAGTAAACCTATGCACTGCTGAATGAAGTAGCTGGGGAAGTAAACCTATGCACTGCTGAATGAAGTAGCTGAGGAAGTAGACCTATGCACTGCTGAATGAAGTAGCTGGGGAAGTAAACCTATGCACTGCTGAATGAAGTAGCTGGGGAAGTAAACCTATGCACTGCTGAATGAAGTAGCTGGGGAAGTAAACCTAATACTGCTGAATGAAGTAGCTGGGGAAGTAAACCTGTGCACTGCTGTATGAAGATGTAGGCTTTCGGAGTTCACAGTAAAGCTTTGAGCTAACACACATACTCCCAGCTTGATTATTAAAATCTCACACAGAAAAACACTACACTTTACAGTAAAAAAAAAAACAAAAACAAGTCAACAAAAAATTTCTGGTCGTGCTTAATCCTAAATTATAAACATGAAATGGGGCCGTATTCAAATTCATGGGGGCGGATCCAGCCCATGGGCTGGAAGCATGACATCCATGATGTAGAAGTTATAAGAGTGTGTGTTCAGTGTAGATGCTCAGCTGTTTTCAGATGTATGCATACCATCAGGTCTTTGTACCCTACCTGGGTTGGAAGTGTTCGTCCGACCCGTCACACCAGTCCATCCATGGGTGTCCAGTCCCTACAATCCCAACAGAGATCAAGTTACTTTGAAATATGACAATTATTAACATTCCCATTGTGGTCTACGTTCTGTCTGAGCTTCATTCTCTCCACCGATAACAGCTGGCAAAGTTACACAGTGAAACAGCCATAAGGCTGTTCAGGTGCAGTCACTGACACTGGACTGGTTAAGTACATGCAAAGGGAGGAAATGGCCAGTTTGTAACCAGCCTTGAGGCTTTTCAACAGGTTCAGCCCTGCCTCACCTGCACTGCACGGACACTTCACTGAATGGACAACCGATGACATGGAACAACGTGTGTTTATTTCCGTGTCATTTTATCAAATAAGAAACACGAATTAGCAATTGTTACAAGGAAAAAATGCCGATTAGCTGATGTAAAAGTTAATGTTAGCTCTGGTACCTCCACCTTCATCTAGGCAAACATAACTGGCTGGTTTACAGAGATACTATTCATGCCACACTCAGGTTCATCCTCACTGAATAATGCTAAAACGTTTTTAATATGGTACCGTATGTTAAAATTATCTGTAAAAAAAGGCTAATCTACAACAATATAGAACTGCGGAGGACACTTATTCTGCTTCTTAAACGGTAATTTCTAGACATGCATATTGAGTATAAAAAGTCTTAAAAGTCTAAAAAGATAGGAAGTTAACTGTTTTAAAATACAATGTAAGTAATAGCATGTTGTATAATATGCTGACCTGAAAATTATTCTTCAGCTGTGAAAAAAGAGAAATGAATCTGACTGCAATGTAAATTAACAGCAGTTGCAACATTCTGCTAAAATAATACATCACTCAAGGAGGGGTGTCCGTTTGGCGTCTGTCCTCGGATGTTTTCAGCCGCAATAAATAAATAAATTAACTAAAATAATAATCTGTTTATTTGGTCTTGCACAGCATAGAGGCGTAGATTTTTGCGTCGCAGATAAGTATTGCGAGGTTTAAAACATAAATTGTCAAGTTCATACATGAAGAATGGTGCTAAAATGTGTTAGTAATTAGTCACTTCCCCAGTGGAAAATCTCATTAAGCTTCATGTTAATGACGATGATGTTGTACAAACTTGTCAACTTGCCATGAATCTAATGCGCTCAGACTGTCAAAATACAACTTCGTAGAAGGAGAAGATTAACCTTGGCTATACGCGCATCGTATACACGCTATTACTCCCTCACAGGCAAAAGCGCGTCTTAGCAGCCAAGCAGCCGGCACGGAGTAACAAAGCGCGCTGGGCACGACCGGAGCATCCGTCACCTCCGTCAGAGTGACATCTGGACAGAGAGCCGGCGAACAGGACGGCGCGGAGGAGTAGCGAGGCCCCGAGATAACGCAGATTAGCCTGGCAGGCATGCAGAGCCGAGCGCTTACAGAACAGCGGCTCGAGCGTAACGGGCTTCTGTGAGGTCTGCAGGGGGCGCTGCTGGGAGCAGGACCCAGAAAGACACCGCATCTCCTGTGGGGTGTTCTGGCACAGACGAGGGAAGGGCACCAGGTCCAAGAAAGCACGTGGGGGATCGCTAAGCTCTCGGCCACATGTGCCTCCCCGCCAGGAGCAGCGGAGTGTGTGGGCCATCTGCAGCAGTGTTGGGAGAGAGCTCTGGACCCTGTGGTCAAAGTGTGGCCTGGTCCAAAAACAACTGCATGGAGAAAAATGCACCTTGAAATGAACCAACACCCCACCCGTGCCGCTGCAGATACAACTGAAAAGGGTCCAGAAACAGAGTCATAAACAAACTAAAGGCCAGAATGCTTTTGTAATGTAATGTTAGCCACCTTTCTCCTCACTAGAACTGTAACGCTGACAGTAAAACAAAACTCTTCTACGCATGTATTACAGTTTCACTCTTTAACATCAGCACACTAGAAATGCTTGAGCGTAAACGCTTGTTTGCAAACAATGAAGTCGGTCAGGGTTGGATAATTATCAATTCCCCTCTGTTTCCCTTTTCATTTAAATGTGACTTAACTGAAAGTTATGTTGTCCGTGTACTCCAGTCTTTGTCCAAAATGATCATTTATAACTGTTAAAATTACAGCTGTGTGTAAACACTATTCACCAAAATAGCTCTGTTTCAAATGATTTCCAAACACATTAGTCTACTGCTGTCGCCACATGAGAGCAAATTAATTTCATTGTTGAACTGTTTCTTCCGTCACCATCATTTTGTTTTGTTTCGGTTTTAATGTTGCACCGTGTCATTACAGCCTTAGGCAGGTTGCCTAAATGCTTTAAAAGGACGCAAACAAACAATGTGACCAGGCAGCAGCCTCAAACAGTCCTCCTAAAACAATGCTTGTTTGATTTTCAATATTGCCACCAAAAGCCACAAACCCTGATATGAAAGGAAAATGCTGCACGACAGGACAGAGCACACATTGCTTTGACCAAAGGAATTTGACTACAATCCCTACAGTTTACCTGAAAATGAAATGCTTATAGCATAGTCTTATAAGTGAATTGTGTAGCTTCTATTTCAATTTGTTATGTTAGACAGATATACAGGAGAGTGCTACATCCACTCCTATCACAGCTAGTGCTTTTGGGTTCCATTTAAGATGATCATATTAGCTTGAGTTCTGTCAGTCCCAGGCCACTGGAATCATCCTAGGCTTCCAGCCCTATACAACGCCCCTGGCTGCAGGTGCAGATGACATGCATGTGTAACGTGGAACAAACAGAAGGTCGTGGCATTTTTTGATCTGCAGTTAGGGACTGCATAATGGGCCTGTTCAAAGGTTCGCATTAGTAACCTGGGGTTGGAAAGAGCTCAGTGAAAAGCAGGTCTGATTCAATTTGGCTGCTAGGCAGACGGTTGGGAATCTCTGATATTAATTTCCCCTTCTCCAGCATTACAGCTGTTATCTGCGCAACGAGAGCGAACAGATTGGCACTTGACTGAAGAAGAGGCTCGAATGGTAATGCAGCGGGAAAAAAAAGCACAGATAAAGAAACAAACAGCAGAAAAAAAGAAGATATCAAATGCAGCGACACACTTTGCAGACACGTAATCCCTTCAGGCTATTTACAGTCTCACACATGCTTAATAATAATCTCCTGTTGAACCCATTCGAACAGGGATTCTTCTTCACGCTCCATATCAGAGCTCTCCCAAGAGGTTCTGGCCCAGGAGGCCTGTCCCATTGGACCCGCTGTCTTGGAAATGCCTGTCACTCCTTTGAAATACACACATGTCAATCATGCCTCCTCCTCTTTCCCAACAATACCAGTACTCCATTGTCTACATCTTAATCACTGATACAGAACTCAGTTCCACAGACTTTATTTGCTTTTTTTCTGCTTTGGGGGGAAAAAAACTTTTTTTTTTAATTGTTGATAGTCTAAAGGAAGCAATCAATGTAGCTAATTAAGCACTGTGGGACAAGAAGATTGTACATCCCTGATGTATTACGAATGACTGCAAGGGGAGAACTTTTGTTAATTGGTACGATCACCTGAATTTAAAATAGTGTGCAGTGAAAAAGACATAAGACAGCAATGACAATCGCATGAGGGTGAATGTGTGTGTGTGTGTGTGTGTGTGTGTGTGTGTGTGTGTGTGTGTGCGTGTGTGTGTGTGTGTGCGCACACATACACAAAACCGTCATGCAGCCATCAGCCTTCCCTATAGGAGCACGCATACTTATTTCAGGTCAACAACATGTTAATTGGACTTGCAAAAAAACACAGGAAAATATTTTATTACCAGACAATTATGCTCACTTTAATAACTGAAGTGTAGGGTCTGGTTTTATTACTTCTCACAGATGGAGCTCCTGCTTGAAATGACCTTCCGTTTTCCCGTTCCCCTCCCAGCACACAAAGGGCTGGCCCTCAGCTCAGGCCTATCCCGCTCTACAAAACTGCTCTGGCAGCGGCGGTTGGACGCCTTCCATGCATCATAACTGTTTACTAATTTGGTATGCTAATTGACTAATTAATTTGGTAGCAGGAGATTAGATCGCACTCGAAAATAAACGGTTCGGTGTAACAGGGCCACTCTCTGTTTCTAAAATGTTTGTAATTTTTCTTTCATGTCTGTTTCCTTTTCCCACCCGTTCTCCCCCCTCCCCCCACCGCCCCACAACACCCACCCACGGATCCACAGCCCATGAGATTACAAAATTTTAGGCAAACACAAGCAAGCGTGGGAGGCCAGCCACGGGATCCATACGGAGGAAGAGGCCCCTGCAAAGACGCGGAGTGGAGCCATGCTACAGGACCAAGCTCACCCTCCACCAGGGAGGAAAAATCTCATTTGCAGGTTTGCAGGTGGTGTGTGCGTGTGCTCATTCTGCACAGCTCTAGCTCTGCTGGCTCACAGAAGCGGACGTATAAAAAGCAGCAAACATTGATGTAGCTCCAGTGTTTTTTTTTACCTTGAAACTTGTCAAGGTTGTTGTCAAGAATATGAAACTGTATTTCCCCACCACTTTATGCCACGTTTTGAATAACTGAGGTGAGCATAACAGAGTAAATGTGAATTTATTATTGTTGTTTACTCTTGGGCCGTATTTCAAGGTGATGTCGTAATTGAGTATTAAAACCACTAGAGGGCAGACTAACCTGCAGCAATTTGGAAATAAGGCTTTATTTTTACAGTAAACATGCGGTGTTCATCATTAATGATCATCTTTTTATACTAATTCCGCCAATGGAAAAGTCAATAAGGGATGAAATATTTTAAATTTAGACCAATATATGTGGGGTCGTTACACGGTTACAAAAGGGTGCACCATTCATCTAACCCATTATTTAAGGTTTTGGTATATATGCTTGTAACATTGTACAATTGTTTCCCCTCCGTACAGAATCTGAATATCAAACTCTCTCCTGTGTCACTGAATATATGTTAGACATTCTAGTTTGGAATGACGAGTCAAGATGTACTTTCCTGTGGTTGCGTGTTACAATATATTTTCCAGGCAGGTAAAACAGTAATGACAAAGCAAGTGAACGTGTAAACATTTTTGTTTTCATTTCAGTCATAAACAGGAATAAACCCTTAATGTCTTAAAAGCCTGGACACGACAGTTACCATGGTGATGTCGAGGCGGCAGGCCATCTGGTTGCTTTTATTCGTGCTGGAGAACTACGCGTGCCCCAGCGTGATTCAAGTTCACAAAGTTCTGTCCACAAGGTGGCAGCACTGAGCCATGGGGGGGGGGAGGGGGAGTAACTACGTAGTCCAAAATTAAATACGATTTGTTATACTTAAAATATTAAGATTATCAGATAATTGTCTTTACAGTTTTTAAAATTTATTTTACAGCTTTCGAATTGCATATGACCAATCGTTATTTTTGATGTGATAAACAACCACAAAACTGAGCGGCGTTATGTTGTAATTATGATAATAATTACAGCAAGGTATTATACATAAGAAATCTACGTAAATAGTTTTGATAGTCTTACTGCAGTAATGCTACTCAGTATTATCAACGATTTTGTAATTGTTCGTCCCGCCTGTCTGAGCAGAAGCTGTCAAGAAGTGTTGATAACATCAGACAAAAATATCAGTGGAATACTGCTTCCATTATGTTTATTAATAAAAACGATTTTTTTTACGGGCTTCTGCATTTTCCTGTTTTAAGACTACTTAAACAACAGCGCGGTTTCCGGTGGTTTTTAATGTCCTGTAGCATGGTCATGATTAGCGAGTCTATGAGCTCTCGCAATTCCGAAATCCATTTAAAAACCGATTTATGTAAAGAGCTTTTTGTGGTAGGGTTGGTGGAAAGTATAGCTTAATTACCGGTTCATTTGAACAGAACGAACTCATTTGAGATCTGAGCATTTCGAGTTTTAAATAATATATTTTTTCGGTCCAATTAATTATCTGAGCCACGCTGTGACGCAGGAAAAGTATATTTTTAAACGTGTTTTGAAACAAACTCGGTGGAAATGTTAGACACCATTAAGAATTAATTTAGAAAATAAAACAAAAACAACCCCTCAAATCTTGTTTATTTTCTTATTGCCATTCAGAACATTTTTTTTTTAGAATTTTTCCATAAGGAGTTGCAGTGTATAAATTACCAGAAATATCTGGCATATCTCTGTATTTACTGAGCATGGAACTAAACTCCTCAAAGTCTGCAAGTACACATGCACACACATTTTGTAACAGTCATGCTTGAAGTCTTTGTAACAAGCACGCGTGTTTCCGCTGCTTTGGACTTGGCTTTACGCTCGAGCACATAACGGGAGATCACGGGAAAGGCTCGATAAAGCGGTAATGTTCTGTACGACGGAATCTCCAGAGGAAGCTACGGACGTGCTCGTTAGGAAGGAGCACTGTTTACTTACAATTTTTTAACAGTGTTTGCGTCATACGATGGACCATGTCACCGTGACGTAGTTACACCTCTAGGGCCAAACTGTTCTATTTGTATGTTGTCCTTACGTCCCTCTCAGTCTCACAGATTTGTGATGAATTGGTGAATCTGCACTAAAAGTAGCTTAAACTTGTGGATGTAACAGGAAAGGGCGTAAAGAAAAGCAGGTGATTTGGTGATTTAGGACAACCAGGCAAAGCAGCGCATGCAAGAGCTGATTTATCATGTGTCCGTGTTACGCTACAGTCTAACCAATTAACATCAACCGTTACACAACAAAGGAAAATTGTCCATTATCTTAGCACAACCTGGAGTGTCTCCATTTGTCCTTATGTGAAATTGGACCTTAGGTGAAACACAGTCTGTCTTATATGTCAGCAAAAACAAATGTACAGTAATTCATCAAGGCCCTAAAAATGTCCTCTGACAATACATTTCAGAAGAGTACTCCACTAACCAGGAGGTGCATGCTGTCTCTACCGGGAAAAGATTGTATTAAACCATGTGTGAGCTAATAAGCTAATAACCATACAAATTCAGTAACCACATATACATTTTCAACTTCATGTGCAAAATAATATATCAGTTGTTCTGTTTTATCACAATAAATGGATACCCGTTTCATAGTATCACTATGTGTAATATGCCATAGTCTTCTATGTGATGATTTTTTTTAAGCCACCCTTAAGTTTAAGTCACACATTCATATCCCCTGCAGTGAATCAATACAATGTCTCAACAATTGTTAAATGTTTATGTTCAGTGTATGTAGCACCTGTCGTGCTGCCAGTCAACAAGACATTGTATGAGGTTTGGAGTGCTTAGAAAATTATTAAATTATTTTTGCAATGAAGAGTATGTACTAACTATTTTTCTGCAGCTATTATGCATAAAATCAATAAACCTGTCTGTATATTGGTTATTGACTTTCTTACTGTCAGTTAGAAGGGCACCCCCAAGCACGCCAGTCTTGGTCATGCCCAGGACAAGATAGTCTTTAAAGGCCCACCTCCAAATTATTGCAACAGATTATATTTGAAGGTTAGAGGGCCCTTTTGGAGGGGGGTCAACTTGAAAAGAAGGGGGGTCAACTTGAAAAGACAAGTTGAAAGCCACTGTTAAAACGGAGTAGTCTGGGAGCTGCTAGTAAGTGATTGTAGTTCAGGCTCAATGGTACTGGGCCAAAGCCTGCTTCTGGACAATTAAAGTGATTGCATTACTCTTGTACCCAACTCTTTTCGGGGTCCACACTCTGAGCCAACAGGACGGCATTGCTGGAGCCATAACCGACCCTGCCCCACCACCGTAATTGGAACAAAATGTTGGTGCCCCCAAGCTCTGTTCTCCATATACAAACACCATTAGGAGAGCCATTAAGCAGGCTGATTGGGTTATTGCACTAAACACAGCTTACGTCAGCACAGGGCCTGGGTGGCTTCTCACAGAGCAGCTGACGGTTCTGCCAGATAAAACGCGTGCGCCTCACACAGGTCGCCCCTCCATGCTCCCAACAGCCTTCCCACCTGTCCTGGTCTGCTAATAACAGCTCTGAAAGCAAGAAAAGGCATCCCTAAACACATCTTAACAACTTTCATCACCGACGCCATAAGCAAGCAGAGGACAGAGGGGAGAAGAAACGGCCGATTGTGTTGCTTCCTAGCCCTTATGAAGCACCTTTAATTTCAGTGGCATGTGGAAAAACAGGGGTGTAGGACATGCCCGTCACTTAATGAAAACACCTATGGACTCCTGGGAGTCCTGAACTTTCTCTTATTGTAATTAAACTTTAGTGGAAAGCATAACAAAGCAGTGTACCGTGACTGGCAAGAGCAGAACTTCACCTCAAGCAAAGTGATCTGAGTATTGTATTAAACAACATGTGTAGCCACATGTGACATAGCTTAATACAAGCAGTGTCTTATTATGGAGTGGATTGTGCAAAGTGTGCTGTCTGCCATCTGAAATTATACCTTGGTGTTAATGAGGCTTTATTAGACTTGAATCAAGATCCTTATGTTGTTATTGTTTTTTTGTGTAAAAATGTCAAATGAAAAGGTGAGGGAAACAGACTGAACTGTATATATGAGAATGCTGTATTTTGTGTGACCTCAACATTTTAAAACGAAAAAGGCGTTTGGCTTTGTCTCCAGCTCTCTTTAAACACCAAGACAAATGGAGATGTGGCAATAACTGTGTTACAGTCCCACATAATGTGCTGGTGGGGGGGGGCAAGAGGCAAAAAGGCACAGGCGGCTCTGTGCGTATGACCGCCAGAACATTAACCTCATTTTCCCTCACCAGAGCGCAGGCTGCAGCTCTGTCGCGTGCATGCACGTGCGTGTGTGTGTGTGTGTTTGTGTACATTCTGACCTCTCTACTTGGTGACATTATTAAGAGCGTACACATTTGTGTGACTGTAAGTGGTGATGTCTTAAATAAATTTGACTAAAAAGACCACTGCACTCTCTTCAGTCAATCAGTCTGGATTTGGGCCAAAATGCTTTAGACACTGGTCATCAACCTTGGTCTGGGTCTGTGTACTCCCTCTTTTCCTCTCCTGTGCCCCCTGATGTTTTTTGTATATTTATATAGTTTTTTTCTCAAATGAATTTGAGGCTACTTCACAAAAAATATTTCACTGTCAAACTTTGTAATTCTGTTTAGTACCGCCTGATGTCGTGTTGAGGATCCCTGTTTGAGAAACACGGCTTCAGAGGACACGTCCGTAATACACATGAACAAATACAGAGGCCAGAGGATACGGGATAAAATTCAGAGACACGAAGACTAAACCCTTTATGGTTAGCATGGAATGCTAACTCACTCGTGTTACTGTGAAGGACTTCCCTTTCCACACAAACCTACGAGTTGATAAATGTTTTAAACTGTATGTTTCGTATTTCACTTTCACCATCTGAGGCAGTAAGTCATTTGTATTGCCACATTCATACATCAGAATTTTATAACATTAAGCTCTTGTAATGTGGGATCGATTTCACATATTCACATTATATAAGTTTAATGTGTTTTAAATCTACCCATTTTCATTGATTTCCAAAGTCCTTTCAGAACACATGCTCCTGAGCTGTCATAAACTGTTGAATTCTCAGCTTTGCAGATAGTCTTTATGTTTCAGTTTTCCCACTGCTTGATTTTTTTAGGAAACCCATAAGCCCCAGGTTGGGTATAGCTGAACAAAGGATTCTGGGTGAAAATGGCCACCCACGCCCAGCTCCCATCGCTTGTCTGTGAGGTGCTCTGTGGCTAATTAAGACAAGTGGGCGGAGTTAGCCCATGGACAGCTGCTCTGAAAATATTTACACAGCTGGAAGACTGGCATTTAATTAGGTCTTTGGCAGACGAGTTTCAGCTTAGAGGTCTCCCCACACAGACCTGTGTAGGAGGCGGCAGGAACAGTACACAGTCACGCAGTGATATGACACAAGGGTGTCTAACAGCATCCAGTGTGGGATGGAGATGCCAGCGCTAGCAGTGGGGGTAAATAAGTGAGCCCAGGATCTTTGGTTCGCTCATTCATAATTACCTCCCCCCCCACCTCTGAAGTGGGAGGCTGATATATTGGTACTTCAAATAAACTCCACAACACAGGAATCTGTGAGACAGATGGACACACAGCCACAAAAGTAACCACAGGGTAACTTCAAGGCCTACCCATAGCAAAGGCTTGTGGCGTTTATCATGAAAAGGACTGGCACCTTATCAGATGATTTGGACCAAGTTCTCCAGAACTGTTGTACAGATGGAGACTTGTCTCCAGGCCTCGACGTCGAGGGCTGTGAGCCATATGAGATAGAGAAGGAAGATGTAGCACCTCTAGAGGACTGACTTCATCTTCTTCAGGTCCAAACAAATCTCAATGCCTAGTCACATTATACAGGAGGGGGCAGGGCCACAGTTTTTTTATTGAAATAACCTCACCAGCTAGTCAATAACATTATGAGTCACGTTCACAGTGTGCTTGATTTGTGATTACAGTGTTCGTGATACACCAGTTTCCAAGTGTTTCATTCATTTATTCATTCATAATTAAGTCCCCTATCTCTGAAATTAAGAAGCAGAACCTTATGCAAGCAGAGAAGGACACAGAGCCTGCCATCTTATGGCCAGTTTGGAGAGAATGTTCCCACCGAAATGTGGGAGATTTGTTCAAACATAAGCGTCTCATTTAAATGTGGACATGCTCAGTGTGTTAGTCACTGTTCCCATGAAACTGGTCCACAGTGTTCAGATTTTTTTGTGGTTGATAATTTTGAATGGCAGCAACAGGCACCAGTTAGAGATTCCCAGATCCATTTTTGCATCCCACAATGTAAAAGTGTAACAGATCTTGACTTTTTAATTCAATATAGTTTCACAAGAGATCCTTATGCATTTTAAAGTAGCCACAAGACCACAAACATTAAGAGATACTTCATTTTAGCAACTGTAACAAGAAAAAGGTCGGTGAATGGAAACATTGTACGTGTGCTTTATTCTGTTAAATCCACTCGCGAAGGCATTTCCGATTAAGTTTGCACACTGCCATATCTACTTTTACTTGGTTACAAAAGGGTGCACTTTAGCTGTACCCAATATAGCAAGTTTAGTCCAAACAACATCTGAGAACATCTTACTCTAAGGTGCAGAAGTTTTAAAAGCTTTCAATGACCAGTATGTCATTATTTATTTGTCAACTGGCAGATAAAAGGCAGATAAAAAATTCTGGCTGTGTTGTGTACCTTGTGCCTGACGCATGTTGTCCAGATATCTGATCTGTGTATTACAAAATGATGAAAAACATGAAAACAGACAGGCAGAGCGTGGGTTCCCGACCCCTTGCTGGGGATGTCTGCTAGCTTGGGTTCACTCAGAGTCCTGCAAGGGCTCAAGGGCTCATGTTGACTCAGGCAATGACTCCTACGAGCTGGGAGGGAGGGGGTTGGGGTGTGTGGAGGCAGACCTGGGAAAGGCAAAGTCATATTTTCAGTTCTGGTGTGGGTGGTGTGGGGGTGGACAGTGGACAGAGGGACTGGGTCTTAGCCAATTTCTTCCAGCCTATTAGCGAAGAAAAAGAGGGGGGGCTTCAGATCCCTTCGTTCCTGAGAGAATTGTTAAAAGCTCGGGGGCAAGGGTGAAAGAAGAAACTAAATTCTTCCCACACAGTATTTATCCAGTAAGGGTATTTGTTAGATATTAGGGTCATATATTATAATTTATTTGATTACCTTTAGCAAGGCTATGTTCCCTGTTTATAATCTTACACTGTATCTTAGAATCTTAGTTCACTGCACTTGTTCTTAACCAACATGCACATTTTTTGTGTTTGTCTCATTTAATATTATTTACATAACCAATTAGAAAAAGGAATATGCAATATATCATTACCTATGACCCATCCATTACCCAAACACTGATCCCATTCAAGGTCGCAGGGTATATAAACACATTTCCAATAAAAATGTATTTGAAAGATATTTCATGTTTTACGTATAAACCTACTTTGAAGACTTGTAGATTTACTGAGGTAATATCATAAACTTTCAGTTAGCCTCTTTATGAGAACAACCTTTGTTTGTGTTGTTGTGAAATTAAGCCTTGCAATAAATGGTCTTAATTACGTGACCTAGACATTAGAAGTGGGCGGGTTGTGTGGACAGCCGGAGGGCACCGTTTACTGCCTATTACACCTTTATTGGATTTATTTACAGCTGAAATCCGTCTTGAAAAATGTGCACAGTGCCGGAGCTCAACATCACAGATTTACAAAAGTAAGTAAATCTTTCATGGCCTTAACTTTTACGTGTCAGTATGCTGTTTAAAGTGCATTTATCTATAGTTTAAAATCAATGCAAAGATATGTCTGTGGGTTTGTAGAACATTCAGGTGATGATGTATCTCACATAAAACGTAGATGGCAGGATAATCTAACATAATGTAAGCAGACAGTACAGTGACAGGACTGAAAATATGCCATATGAGAGAGAATACGTCGTATCAATGAGAAAATGATTGAGTTGTGCTTGATAACAGGGCAAGAAAAGAAATGAAGGCACTTTCAAACACTTTGTCAAATGAGCGTATTGGAGTCTCTCGTGTTTTCTTCTGTCAAGAAGACAAGTATGAGCACTTAAGATGTCTGATCCCACATCGCCTGCTCAGTTTAGAAGCCTGAGGAGAGAGTGTACTATGTGCCTGCTTACAGGTCACAATTACTGCTACCACTCCTGGCCCCTGAGAGACTCTTAGTTTGCATGTTTATTCATTTTTGACGTGTCTTTTTATGGCCTTGAACTGTGAGTCTCAAAATGGGGTGTTTCGTATCTCCAACAAAACACCCCCCCATGCACATACACACACACACACGTAAGCAGACCCCTCATGTATGAGTTTCCGTGACATCAGCGTCTGTGTGATGTGAGTTCGGAGAGACATGGATAACTGTGTGCATCTGATAGCTGAACCCAAAGCTGGCTTTACATCCTGGAAGTGGAGGGAGTTTACTGAATCACAGCGTTTCTCGCACCCCTTTAAAGTTTGTGGCTCTGGCTGTGCTGAAAGCAACATACCCAATATTCTTTACGTTAATCATTTCAAACATATGGTATTATGCTGGCTGTTATTAAGACAAAATGGTAGATAATTCCTCCCTCCCCAAAACACAAAGCTCTGTTGCTAAGACAATATTATTATTATTCGTCCCATGTGCTTTTGTGGAAGAGGTATGGTTTTGATAAAAATTAAAGCTTGGTCCCTTGCATAGCTTCTGGAAAGCGCTAGACACTATTCCCATCATGAATTTTAGAGACATATTCTAATTAACTTTGACTTTCCATTGGTTCTTGTCATCTGAATATTGAGGCAACATTCTCTCAGACCAAGGCTGCTATGTGAATATAAGTACATTTCTTTTAGATGCACTTGGACATTTTATCATCCTTGACAATGCGAAAGGTCAGTTTGGCATTGCTATTCTCAACGCAAACAACGGGAGGACCAGGAGAAATTCTTCACCAGGTGGACACCAAGAAATTTGGTGTTCCTTACAAACTCCACAGAGGATCCATTGATAATCAGCAGAGAATTGTCATTCTGTGCTCTCCTAAAGTCCACAACCTCCTCTTTTGTTTTATTCCCGTTCAGAGACAGACAGTTGCCTCTGCACCAGTCCGTTAATCACTGCACTGACAGTCATTGCAAAGTTAACAAGCTGCCAGTTCACGCTGTTCTCATTTGTATGCAGTTCTGTAGGCTGTACAGTTATTTAAAAGTCTTTACCTGACTTCAACAGCAACACACTTAAAATGTTTTTGACTTGTTAAAGCCTTTAATCTGGTGACAAGAAAACAGCTACATGGAGCCTCCTGCTTGGCAATAAAACATCCTTAGATGAGTGTTACCTAAGACCTGGTAGTGTTCAACACTGCATCATATCTCACATGAAGTCACATCATCCTCTAGGCCAGTGCATCAGCAGGTGTTAAAGGTAACTGGGGGTTTCTGCTGAACGCTTTCAAGGGACCTTTTGACGCATCTCAGCAGAGAACGAACACCTGAGCAGCACGGCCCGATTGGACGACACTCGTCACAAGTCATAAGCGTGCCACTAGCTCAATACTCGTTTCGAGCGATCTTAGCTGGGGGCCAGTGACATTGGAGTTCACAAAGTTCAGTATTCGACATTTTGCAAGCACCTTCCCAAATCACAGACGCCTGGATGTTCCCTGTTGAGCTCAGCCCATATCTTTACAGTGAGGTTGCGATTCTCTGTGTTTGAAATGAAGTTCAGTTGTCAGCTGGACTGTTCAGCCACCTGTTTGAATGACAGTTATTAACATATACTCTGTGCGTTTCTAACCAGAATCCTTTGTGTGAAGAGATTTGGTCCAAATGTAAAGTGCATTATAAATAAAATGTATTATTATTATTATTATTATTATTATTATTATTATTATTATTATTATATGTTCTATAGCTTTGTTGATCAAACGCCTAATGGGCCTACCACAGTTACCCTGACCTGACTCCAATACTTTCACCATCAGATTCTTTGCAGTCCGAGGTAAACTAAACAGCATCTGTATTTTCCATGTGGATGAAATGTTGTATTAACCCTGACCCTCCTGAAAGCAATAAATCCACAAACTAGTCCTTGGAAAACAAGAGAAGATAAAACAGCCAGCTCGTTTCTCTTGCAGTCTGACTTCACCGAAACTCAGTGGGTGACTTTAGGTATAACTCAGAAGTGGCCTTCATTGCAAACGTGCATAAGGAGGCAATAACGGCGTGAGTCTGTACTCAGCCTTGGCTGCCACTGATGATGTCTGGCGTAGTACATGATAACAGCATAGCCCTTTGACCTGTTTGACTGAATTTGTACTATATGAATTTGAACTATTCCCTCAGCTGACGCTCACAAACCTCCCGTCTTGGCTGCAGTGCTAATGCTAAGTAATAGGAAGAGAAAGGCATGCAAGAAGCACGTGCATCACAAGCATTGATTATTCACACCTAGTTACTGACCCACACCTGCTACACTATTGGAAAAATACATCTTAATATTAATAATATTAATACATCTTAAGCACAGAGAAAGTTTAGATTACACATTTTTGAGAGGATAAAATTGACACAACTTTCTATTCCATTCTCTGTAGTTCACAGTATTTCACAATGTGAATCATACAGTACAGTTCTCAAAGATGGTGTAATTGTCCCGGTCATTTAATTATGAAGATGCAATACTTCCTATGCTGCTGATGTGTCTCTCAAGTAAGACATAACTGTCATGTTATTTCATTTTGTAAGGTTTTGCTTATCCCTGCAGTGCTTTAGAGGTAAATGATTTACAGTTTGAGTCATTTTCTTATGTGCCTAGATTAAACAGTGTAGAATGTACCTTTGTTAACACTGATGGGAACCACCCCCAGCCACCCAGAGGGATTCAACAACTCATGTTTTCATTTTGTTATGTCACCGCAGGTTTTGGCAGGGAGGCAGGGGTCAGGCACCTCCCTTTTTTGTTCTAATAGATAAAAGTGTCCCTGTGTCCAAGTAAAGTGCCTCTTTTTAAAATATAGAAAGGGATTTACAGTGCAAGCGTTCTTATTGCATTTGGTTTTCAGAATGGGCTCACTCAGAAAAATGTTCAAATGCTTCTCCCCCCCACCTTGGACTGCAAATTACAACACATTCAAGCACCTGCCCCTCAACATCTCTCTGCACACCCCTATCACTCATCGAGTGCTGAAGCTGTTTTTCTTTGAGGAAGTTTTCAGGCCATTCTGAGGGCATTAATGATTTGCATCTTACTCGTAAAATGTATTAGGTCTGGCTATCTATCGTTGCATAATCCTACTATACAGATGTTGTGTGGATCAACACATTATTTACCCATGTCGTCTCTGGCAGAAATAAACATTTTCTACAGAGAAGAGGCAATTGATCTCTGTAGCGCTGATAATATCTTATTGTGTGCGCTAATGGAAGTAATCGTGCTCTCTTGAAAGCCTACCGCAACCATCACACAAGTGCAGACAGTGTGACACCCAGCCCAAAACAACACACCAAAGCATCTGCATACTGCAACAGAGGTATGGGGGTAAGCCATGTATAAAAATAGTAATTCCCAAGCCTGATAAACACATTTGGACCCCTGCCAGTTTGCCAAATGTTTTTTCATGCAATAAGAATACATTATCAGTTATACAGAAGCCACCAACCCCCCACCCCCGTCTCCTCCATAAGTCCCTCCTCCTCATGATGCCTGCCAGGAGAGGTGCAACATGGAACCTGAGCTGGGAGATTGGCTATCAACAAAACAAATTGAATCATCTTCGGCTCCTCTCAAGCCTCTTGTACCCCTGATGGTGGGAGCTGTGGGATGCCTTGGAGAAGGGGTAGATTGGTGCGAAGACAGACGCTGCCTGTGTCCTAATCTTCATATGCCATTTTAGAAACACTGTTGTCTTCGCCCCAGCTGGAAGCAACAGACGCTACAATGAAAACTACCATTTTGTTTGGTCTTGGCGAGGAGCCAGGCCTTTCCTTTCTTTAAAGCAGATAGGATGAGTGTTTTATATATAGTAGCTATTTAGTGACCTTTGTAAAGACACCTCCTCCCTGGCAACAAAAGCAATGGCAAACAGCTGGTCTGTCTTATCAAATGAAATTTAGTGATGGCTATAGCCATTCCAGTAGCAACAGAGGAATTATAATAAAAAATAGCGATGTTATCAAAATAAATTACACAGAATTACAAGACCAAAGTAAGGCATTTTGCTTGTAAACAGATCTTCCCAGCCACCTAGAACCACCACCTACACACACACACCCACACCACACACTCCATACTCAGTGATGGTGGAAAATAGTTTTGCTACTGTGGAACAGCCTAAGGCTTTCACAACAAAAGATCTCTGGCAAAACAGAGAAAAAGAGAGACAGAGACATGGAAGTCAGAGAACCAGTGTGTGAAGTTGTCTGACTAAGAAAAAGCAAGACAAAAATATGTAACTTAATAATATGTGGGGGAGATCATGTTTTATTTAAATAACGTAACTTAACAATGTTTCTGTGCTGCAACACGTTTATTACACTACTCTGACCCCTTCTGGGATGTAACTAAATGTTCTAGCACTGTGTAATGATTCCCATGCTGAACAACAGTAATCTGTCTCTTGAGGCCCATCAGGTCAAACCAACATGGTCTTGGAATTGCTATATAGATCCCTTTACTATGTAAACCAGCAACTGGTCAGGAAATGGTTATGTAGCCTGTGAAGATCTTAATTTGTTCTGTGCAACTTGCACAAGAATGTTTCAAAGCTATGTCACAATTGGTGAGATGAACACACACGCCAGAGAGCCACAATGTACAGACAGAACACTAGGGGTTAGTGAGGCATGCTTTTGTGAAGGAAAGGAGCTTATCCTCTATGATAATTGCCACAGGCATTACCGCTTGACACATTACTGCTGGGTGACAAGTTAGTGACAGCTGGAACACAACAGAGAAAGGCAGACATATACCCGAGGACCGTCTCCTCGTCCACTCTCTGTCTCCCCCTCTTCTGGCCCTTTTTTCCGGGACTCCACCGACATTATTAATAAACGCTCTCCAGAAGGTTCCCTGTCACCGTGGGGACGGAGAGGGGACGGAGGAGCGGTATAAGAGGGCCGCTGGAGGAGGCGTGCCGGACACTGGCACTAGTGCGGACCGTCTCGACGCGAGTGAAAGGCGACCCCTGGAGGGGGGGAGGGCGTGGATGGGAGTACCCCTGGGTGCGTGCGTATGTCCGTGCATGTGTCTCCAGCCCTGTCACAGACTCGTCCCACCACTTCTTCCCAAGAAAATTTCATTCATTCATCATCAGGGCACTGGAGAGCATTCACTTTCTCCCCCCTCTTCCTCTCCTTCTCTACCTCCTAGAAAAGCATTTCCAGAGCACTGCTTCAAAGGTCGAGGTAAGAGCAACAGCTTTAATCAGAGTGGTTTAATATTCTTGTTTGCTTGCAGGTAATGCTACATTCAACAGGTGCCTATTTTCCTTGTTCTGTTTTGTTGTACTTTATAATGCAACGGCAAAGATTCAGAAATTGAAACACCAACATATGTAAAGCATATTTGGATTGATGGTGATTCTTTCTTGGGCTATACAATATTATTTGTGTCTATTGTAATCTTTAAATAGCTCTTACTCCAAGTCATATCCTCTGTGTAGTTAATTTCACACTAAAAAGAAAAAAGAAAGCAGTATTTAGTATTTTCGGTTCTTCTCTGTCATCTAAGCCTTCTTGCCTTGGCTAGGATAAAGGTAATCAGTACTTTACTGTCACAGATAATTATATTATTTTGGACAGAAAAACAAGTGCCTTCACGTCACGGGAGAAAACAATATGTCCAGAATTAGCAATGAAACTTCCTCAGCCCCCCTGCTGGGGTAAATATCGGCTTCCTGATCAACACAGCTCCTGGATTCAAAAATCGAGTTAACTGTGATCCCCATGGAGTGAAGCAGAGGTGTAGTGTTTGCTTTGTGACTCCTCTCTTCCTGAGATGACAGCTCAGAAATGTGAGTCGGTCTCTGGAACATCAGCCTGTCTCCTTAAAAGCACTCTGGGGTGAACGGCGTGTCTGTCGGCCCTGCAAAGCAGTCTGAGAACGGCTGATTATCATGAGCTATATTGAATATTGTCTGTGCTTGTTGCCCACTGAGCAAGTGCCATGGCAACAGGATCCTTACCGATTAAAGGACTGGCCACAGGGTCATGAGATAAGGAATGCACTTAACCCAAATGACTCTGGTAAACAAAACTGCCAGAATGCCATTAGGTTTTTAAAGTATATTGTGTCATGCGTGTTCACGATTTTCAACAAATATTAAATTGGCACACGCAGACGCAGGCTGCCAACTTTTTCATTTAACTACTACTATGTACAGGAGTACACATCCGCAATCAAGAAACGTGGAGGCACTAAGCGTCATGTATACAGTATATTACGCAGTAGTCATTAAAAGTGTGGTGTCGTGTTTTGCTACAACTGTATCACAGTGGTTGAACAGGCAAGGACTGTTACTCTGTGGAAGTTTGCCCTGGCAGGACTGTGTCCGTCAGTCAGGACTGTGTTCGTCAGTCAGGACTGTGTCCGTCCATTGTCCAGGGCTTGTTTTCCTTCCTGTCTCCCATTGCTTGACCTCACATCTGCCTTTCAGAAAGGCCCGATCCAAACACTACTGTTCCACTCTAACACTGTTGATGGCTGCAAAAGAAAACCTCTTGATGAACCTATTATCAGATGCCATCTTTGAGTCTTGCTTCCCCACTTTCCCTATATTGTTTAAGGAATTGTGGGTACTTCCTGATGCGAGATGACTGAATCTGGTCCGTACATTATCGTCATTTAAAGGGATGGTTTGTATTTAAAAAAATTTGGAAAAATAATAGAAAAACTTTCTATTAAAAAAACTTCAAAAATTACTTTTGCAAGTAACCTGCAGGACATACTAATTTCATAATACCCTAAAATGTCTGACTTCACCAACGGTTTTTGTATTGTTTAAAAATGTAAAGAGGAGAAAATATTTAGAAGTTAATCGCATAATGTATGAAAACCTTTTAACGTCTCGTTATATGAATAAAGCAGAAAACCGAAATATGATTTCGCTATCTCTGTTAGACACGCAAAAAACTAACCAACAACAGAAGTTAATGAAATGTAAAAATGGTTGTGTGAAATTCTCAAAATGGCAAATAAATATTTTGAATTACGTACACTGTTGTAGTTATCGCATTGCATTTCATTCCATACTCGGTATAATTTACAACTCAACTCTGCTATAATCATTAACAAAAGAAAACACTTTTAAATCTTACGTATGACATCTGTCAGCGCTTTATTGCACTGGGTCTGAAGAGGGAATACGCGGAGTGATGTTTCATGATTTTGTTGCCCTTGGAACCCTACTGTCCTCCAGTTGCAGCAGTGTTCACATCTGCAACCAATATCAATACTGTGTTTAGAAAAAACCTGATTTCAAAGCACGAAATAACAGTGGAGATGGAGCAATATTCTGCGAAGGCTTTAGAAGTCAAACAGCGACTAGAGATACAACCGAGTGTGATAATATAATACTGGCATAATCCCTGCGTGGAATTAGACTACATGAGGCTGAGCTCGGAGGATTTCTTGTGTTACTGTGTTATCACAGCTTTAATAAATTCACTGGTCCACTAAGTAAAAACTAAAATTAGGTAAAAATTAATCCGAAGTGACGATGATTTCTACTGTTATATAACATACAGTAAATTATATTCCGTATTCATTCATTCATTCATTCATTGTCTTAACCACTTAGTCCTGGTGAGGGTCGCGGGGAAGCCTGGAGCCCATCCCAGAGCACATAGGGCGCAGGGCAGGGGACACCCAGGGCGGGGCGCAAACCCACCACAATTCCGTATTTATATTATTATTATTATTATTATTATTAGTATTATTATTATTATTATTATTATTATTATTGTCACTATGTTTTAGATTCTGCTCTGCGTGGAACTTCCACAACATGCAGTGACAATTTAAAGTTGTCCTGTTTTTTCCAAAAATATAAATTTTTAAAGATATTTCCAGTTACTTTAAATTCCTCGGATTCAGAGTTGAAATGTAAGAATTTAATTCCAATTAATTTTAAAAGATAACTGATTAACAAAATTAAATGCCGGTTACGATTAATAAAACGTAAATCAATCATCTAAATACCATTCTACAACAAAAAACGAGACATTTTATTTAAAAGTTGATATCCTGCCATCTCGTGGCAAAACAAAATATTGCATCGGAACTGATATTTAAACATTTAACACAGTATTAAAACAGTATTAATAATTCGACTGAATGATGATGCAGCTTCATTACCTCCTAATTTAATAATGTAATGATCGTTTCATAATTAAAAAAAATTATGCTATAGTCTGTGTAGATTGTAGTGGTGTACTTGTGAAAGTGGTTATCCGGGTGGAGGAGTTGAGGAGGTAGCGGGAGAGTAGTAGTTTTAGAAGGATTAATTATCAATCAGGTTACTATGCAGAGTACAGAAATAAAAGAGTTGACTGCGTGTCAGTGTTGGCTGGTTTGTTTCGCACTCATCTACAGCCTGTTTTCTAACTTCTGTTTAAACTGTGTCACAAAGGACCTGAAGAGCACAATTTTAAAACAGCAGCTTTTAATTGCTTGCCTTGTGCTATGTTAATAAACAGCCAAATTAACTAAACATTGCTATTTCGTGAAGCAACACAGATGGAACATTTTGCAGCAAAAGAATAACATCAGGATTCACTTTAGCCCTTACATCATACCACCACCTGAACACAAGTCTCTGTACATGTCTCATGTATTGTATAAAAAATAAAGGAGATTAGAACACTTCATTTCCATTACTGTTTTTGAACTATGGCAATGACATAACAAGTAACAGACGTTCTGAACAATTTTTGTGTTGTCTTCTCTGTAGAAAGCTGTGAGTCAGCTGCCTCAGGACTTGACGTTTGACCGCCGGCCCTACTGTCTAAAGCGAAATGGGGAATGTCACGGGAGGCACCACTGAGGAGATTCGTCTGAACTGCAACATGTCTGGGAGCCACACCTTCATCTTCACCCTCATCCCAGTCGTCTATGGCTGCAACTTTGTCATTGGCATAGTGGGCAACAGCATGGTGGTGCTCGTCATTTACTGCTACATGAAGCTGAAGACGGTGGCCAATATCTTCGTGCTCAACCTGGCTGTGTCTGACCTCACCTTCCTCCTCACGCTGCCCATGTGGGCCACCGTCACTGCCACTGGCTACCACTGGCCCTTTGGAGGCTTCCTGTGCAAAGCCGCGGCAAGCCTGGTCATCTTCAACCTCTATACCAGCGTCTTCTTCCTCACATCGCTCAGCATCGACCGCTACCTGGCCCTGGTGCACCCCGTGCGCTCACGCCAGTGTCGCACAGTGGCCAATGCCCGCATCACCTGCATTGTGATCTGGAGTTTTGCCTTCCTGCTGAGTGTGCCCACCGCGGTCACCAGGGACGTGATCCCCATCCAGGACACCAACATCACTGTGTGTGCCATACTGGACAGAAAGGAGCTCAATTACAACCTGGTGGCCCTCAGCCTGATGAAGAGCATACTGGGCTTCCTCATCCCACTTGCCATCATCATCACCTGCTACTGCCTAATTGGCAAGGCACTGCTGGATGGCCACCATGTGCAGAAGAGCCGCTCCCATGGTGACGAGGTCCTCAGGATGCTGGCCGCAGTGGTCCTGGCCTTTTTCTTCTGCTGGGTGCCCCATCAGATCTTTCACTTCATGGACGTGTTGGTGCTCCTCAAGGTGATCGAAAACTGCCACACACTGGACATCATCGACACTGCCATGCCGTTCACCATTTGCATTGCCTACTTCAACAGCTGCATGAACCCCATCCTCTACGGTTTTGTGGGAAGGAACTTCAGGAGGAACTTGCTGAAGCTGCTGAGGGGTGGCCCTGCTTCACACCCACCACATCCTAACCTCACGGCAAAAATGAGCAACCTCTCCTACCGGGCATCAGAATCAGTCCACCTCACAGCCAACAGGACAACCAGTCTGCCTGACGTTAAATGAGACACAGCAATGAATTTTGTACATTCGGCAAATTGTTCTGCGTGGATTAAAAAAAAAACACCTGAGGGATCTGCAATGGAAAGTCACATTTTTCGAGTGATTAGTGGTGTGCATCTAGAAAACCGAAAGGCCTGCTGTGTACTACTCTATAATTATGCATGAATATTCAATGGCATGTCTATCTGTTACTGTTATGAAGCAACCTAGGCTGGAACCTGAAGAACTCAACAAGAACGCAGGCTCTGGAGAGGTATCTAAAGTAGTGCTTCATCAGAAAACATTCATCATGGCTTAATTTCATTAATTAATTTTTCCAAATATCACTTCAGAGAGGTGGTGGGCCTGGAGTGTGAACCATGGAACACAATGCAGAAGGCAAGGCACGCATTAGATGCAATGCAATACACACACACACACACACACACAATATGCCACTGCTGGCAATGTAGAGTGCCCTATTCACATACACCACACACTTTCTGTCTTGCAACACAAACAGCAGAGGGAACATCACACAGACATGAGGACAGCATGCAAACCTCACTTGCATATTTCCAAGGCCCAGACCAAAATCCACAATAACAGATGTGAAGAACTGTTGCTACCTTTGGAGCCATTATGGTGCCTTTATTAATATTCAGAGATCTTATAATATGTCCTGACGACATTTGTTCAGTGAACAGCAAATTCTACTCTGGAGCACTGCTGTAGAGTAACATGCAAAGTGTAGCATATACAAGTTAATGAAGACACCGGGAGATTGAAGTAAGGGGAATAAATGCACAGTCACAGCAAAAAACAGCCCAGGGCTGTTAGTACAAACAGACACTAAGATGGTACATCCATTGATAGTGTTACATCCTATGATGTTGTATACCTGAATGATATTGTGCTTTTCTTTATGTGACAGTTCTTTGCTAAGCATGATTTGGGGAAACTCAGGCAGCTAACTGGAGGAGGGAAAATTATATATTCAAAATAGAAGAACACTAGAATCATGACTGACCTGTAGAACCTGACGAGAAAAAAAAACGATGCTTTAAATATTTTAGCATATTGGTTACGTGCAACTTCACCGTGCAATGTTAATGTGTACGTGTCAGTCTCCGGTGTTAGTTGTTTATTGTGAATTGTCCATTCCCATTACTTATGTGTTAACTATGTAACTTGTTGTTTTTAACTTGAAACTTATAATGTTCCACGAGAGGACTTTGTTTAAAGTGTGTGGGTTGTTGTTAAAATAAGTAACACTGAAATAAATGTTTCGACGAACTGTGATTCAGTTTGATATTTTCGCTTTTTCGTAAACAGGATCATGTACTGCCAGTGAAAACAACGAAAATTAAAGACTCTTTTGTACCACCAGATGGAGACAGACGAACATAAAACTCATCTGAATTCATTGTATATTTTGTTGTTATTTTGCTCACATATTCTTCAGAAACAAGTACAAATCGCCTTCAGTTCGGCCATATAAATGACAGACTAACACTTGAAACAAATATAAAAAAAACTGTATTGTGTCAGATCGATATTTTTTGACTGTACACCCATAAACCATAGTGAATGATATCTGTTTTTGGAGCTGTGTAAAGTAATTGAATGCAACGTTGTAAATGTGTGATGATGCGAATACTTACAAGAAGCAGTATATGCGACACCGGAGTGATCGGGTTAAAACTGTAGAGCAAAACCAAGCAGGACATTGGCTACTGTACGGGGGGTGTGCGGAGAGGTGGGGGCTGTCCGCTGTCAAACAGCGGGTCACATGACAGCCAATCTATAAACAGAGCACTGCCCCCTACTTTAAAGCCACTGCTTGTGCGTTGGCCTGGTCTTTTTTTTTTTTTTTTTGGAAATACGGTTCTTTCGGTTTACACGATATAATTTGTCGCATCCCTTGGCGAACCATGACAGGTAGGTGGTAATCGGATTATGACATAAATCTAGTTTCGTTGATGTTAACTGTCCGTCCCTTGCATACTTGCAATTTGCATATGTTGTGTGGTCGTGCAAGCGAATTAAAGCAAATAGCGCGCGGCTGGACTCGTGTGAATTTTTTAAGTAATGAAATAAGCAAGTATCTTGGACGACAGGTATTACCAGTGTAAGCATTATGTTTTCCATGCGATGGAACAAATGCACCACAACGCGCTCTGCAGTTCTGCAAACGTAAAATCATGTTTGCAGCGACGTGGGCCTAGTAAGAGTTAAGTTTGTCTTATGCTGTGCACTGTTGTTCTTTACAAATTAATAACATACGATACGTGGAACTCTCTGTTCCTTGTTGTGACTTCACCCTATATTCCCCTCCGCCTTTCTCTATCCAGTTTCGTAAAAACCGCTAAACGTAAACTGCGTTATTTGGGACCGTGACCATCTCCGCGCATGCACGCCACGTTTGGCGTTTTCAGATGTTCAGTGTTTAAAATAAGTTTATTTTCAACAAAACTACGATCGCAGTAGAAATTTCCCAAATAATTCTGTTTTACGTAGCTTCCGCGGTTTGTTGTAGTGCGCTTCAATGTCACCTCTTGGTGCGTGTACGTTTAATAGCCTGTAGGGAAGGCGAGTGTGTGACTCACGTTTACTTACGGCGTTATGCATGCTGGGGGCATGTAGGGGTTGTAATAATATTAGGGCTGTGGAAATTAACGATAAATTTTAACGATTAATCGTTAATTTTTAATCGATTAAATTGTCTTTAATCAGTCATTTTTCGATTAATTTTTACTAATTTTTATTTTGGTTACTTATTTACTTCAGTACTACTTACTTACCTTAGTAGATTTCTATTTCCGTTTAGACAGTAAACAACAATGGC
>JABJVR010000037.1:2610374-2628130 GCA_025773905.1 Chitala chitala | reverse complement strand
AGCAAGATGAGTCAATGTAGAGATCTTTTAGTAAACACTTTAGCAATGACATACTCTTCCACTGATCTTTACAAAGCCTACTGAGCTCACAGTGTTTCTCTGTGATTTTTCAGAAACCCAAGCCAAACTGGCAACAGGATGGACAACAAAATTATGTGACAAACAAATACAACATTTGAAACATTATGGCCGCTATACACTTGCACATCATAACAACACAAACAATTAACTAACACCTTTGTTGATTAACCATTACCCTGGATATTTTAGAACTAAACAAGAGAAATTACAGGTAACAAAATATGAAGGGCATGCTGAGAAATTTTGTCTTCAACACTATCATATGTGTGTGTTTTTGGGCATATATAACAGTAATGCAGTATATACAACAGATGGCTTTGAGAATGAAAGAGTGTGCTAACCATTTTACCCATACTGTCCAATTTTGTTACTGCACACCACAAAAGGTCACGACCTGGGAGGACGGAAGGGTGAAAGAAATCTGGGGACAGAGGGAGGAGTCTGATGGTAGTAAGACAGAGAAAAGAAAGGAAGGCCAATGTTTGACCCCAGCAATCTGAGTGACATATACCCCATGTGCCTTGAGGTTAGTGGGTATGGAGAAGACAGCTGTGCATAGAGTCTATGTTGGGGAGACAGAAACTACTGATCATTTGGACTGGGGTGTCTGCAAGGGAGGTTTGTGACGGACGGCACTAGTGCCTGAGCCGCAGAGATAACAAACCGTAGTAGGGGAGGTGTGGATATGTTTTGTGTGTGTGTGTGTGTGTGTGTGTGTGTGTGTGTGTGTGTGTGTGTGTGTGTGTGTGTGTGTGTGTGTGTGTGGAGAGGGGTGTGGAATCATTTTCGTACCTCAGAAGAAGATGGTTTAGTGGAACAAATTAAAGACATCTAAACATCTGAACAACCTTGTGGATCTTTACAAAAGTTTATTACTGTATTTATACTGTAGTGTCTTGAAGAACATTCTGAGCAATGTTCAGTACACTTGTCTTTTCACTTTTGACAACTAGCTTTAAGGTTTCCACAAATCTTGTTGTGAATCTCGTAAATTTTATTTTTATGTAGGGGTGATCCTCAATGTCCTGGCAAGATTTCACCTAAGGGCTTTATCAATTATGGCTTCCTAACAACCCCGATGTATGAATTGGCTGTGTCAGTCTCTCCTCCCTATCCATAACTTGTGTGTGGTGAGCTTTCTGGCACGCTGATGGAGGAGATTACCCTATTTCATTGTAGTGCTTTGGGTGTCTCAAAAAGTACTATAGAAGCGTCATGCATGAATTAATTGATTAATTTGTGACACCTCTATGTCAGCGGAGACAGCATGATTAATTTAATCAGTGGAGCAAAGAGAGGGACACTGTACAGGTCACTGTAAGTGGATTGTATTATCTTCAGCACCCTCACCTTCGCTTCTTCACCCATCTGAAAGAATGAACATGATGGGTGTCTGTGACAAAAGAAATTAGGGGTATCTCTTGTCAGGAAACACTGGAGTCAGATAATGCCAGCTGAGAGAAAAGAGCTACTGGGAATAAAGCAAATGGACAGCAGCACAACCATGATATGGGTGCGCTGAGGAAATAACCTTAGAAAACTGAATCGTTCTGGAATGTTCTGTGTTGGTAAAGCCTCCACGCTCAGAGTGGGAATTTGTTACTGAATCCTATTTGCTTTAATGACGAACATTAATCTTCTGTTTCAGCTCTGCTCATTCTGGAGTGATATTGGAGCCATTTTCAGTGCTTAATGAAATGACACAGGGCGTCTGATGCAGTAGCATTGACAGGCCATAATCATCAAAGGTGAGACCAAATAAACACCATGAAAAAAGCCAGCTGTAAAATAGACAGGCAGTATGCTATGTGTTTAGGCTGGAAACACAATACAATGTGCTGTATGTTAATAACATTGTTAAATATGGGTGTTGTTTTAAAATAATATGAATAGCCCTATTTGTGTATAGTTATGTAAAAACACACTGAAAAACACCCACTGGTAAACAGAGTTGAAAAGGTTACTTTTAAATGTAATAGGTTACAGAATACTAGGTACCCTGTTAAAAATATAATAAGTAGTGTAAGCATTTAAAATACTTAATGAAAGTAACTTATTACATTTGATTACTTTTCTAATGTTTTAAACTGGGCAATAAAGCTGAAAAGTCCTAAAACCTTTAAAACAGCCATTAGGTTTACAACTTAAATTGTAAACCTCATAACTGTACTCAACACTGATCCAGAAATATGCCAAAAGAGAGCAGAATGAAAGGTATATTGCACATAAACACTTTTTACTAAAACTAATGTATTCAGATGTAACCCCTATGTAATCCCCATTATTTTGATTAGTAACTGTAATTTAATTACATATTTTTTCCTCAGTAACTGTAATGAATTACAATTACATTAGTTTAAAAAATTATGCTGTTACTAATTACTTGCCAACATTGCTGGTAAGAGAAAGGTTAAATCCTTTTTAATAACAAAATGCTGGTCCTAAAATCAGACAGGCATATGCTAGAAAGGGTTGTATCAACACCTGAGGAGGGTGACACACACACACACACACACACACACACACACACACACACACACACACACACACACACACAAAAAATAACAGGAGACATATGAGTTCTTCTGGAACAGTTTTTTTTTCTGTAGGACCTGCCAGCATCCACCATCTACACCTCATCCCTGGAGGACTGACTGTTGTGCCATCCCATGGAATTTGGATATAATTGGCACCAAAAGTGAAAACACTCTACCGCCCATTGAGCCCATCAGTCGGGGATCTGCGATAATGGAATGACAGCTGATGTTGGCAAAGCATGTCACTCAGTCCCTGGGCACAAAGGGGTTCCCGTGGGATCTATTAGGTGGACATAGGGGCAAAAAATGCCATCCACCCACTAAGGGCCACACACAGAGCTGGAGTTGTATTGACTGTGACAGTGTTCTGCACATTACAGATCAGTCAGCAGAATGCTCGCCTGTTTTCTTTCCAGCACAGGTCTTTATAGCTGGATGATGAATGTTGCTCTAAAGCCAATGACAGGTAATTTAGTTAGTGTCTCTGCAAGTCACTAATCTGTACAGATAAATCCACTTTATTCTTACTTTTGGTCTTAATCTCTTAATCTAAGACCAAAAACCTGAGCACATATTAGTCTTAAAATTGATAATTTTAGATTTTCCTCTAGGCAGGCAGATTTTGAATGTTGCCCAAAATTCAGAATGAAGTCACCGTTGATCTGTGTACAGCTCTGCTTTAACTGTATCTCCTGCTTGTTCAGCGTTTAAGAGATGTTTCCTGTCTAGCTAGACTTGGTGTCCCTGTCCCCTGGGAGGGGCTGAACTTTTGGGATGCCTCTAAGGGAACACTTGGGAGCAATCAGGCTGGCACTGGATCCAAAAGAGCACATCAGCCTTCTGATACACCAGAGATACTGTGAAATTGTCCACTGCAGTAGACATCAAGGAGTCATAGTAGGAAAAGTCAGTTGGAAAAACTCTTATATTTAGGCGTGTGCAGTGGGGCAAGATGAATAAGTACAATGTTAATTAGGTCCACACAACAAAACTGGCAGTGTTAATTTAACACTGAGTCAATGTGGACCAAAATAAACAATACTGGTGTTAAATTAACACTGCTAGCTATGCTGTACATATTCACAGAATAAAAAAAGCTGTCCCACATAGTTAATTTACAATCATAAGGGTTTTATATGCAGAATGTGATAGTCCAACAGCAGGACTGCAAAAAATCTAAGGGTAGAATGGCTCTCACATCAGTATAGCTTACTTACTGGTCTCACTTGCATTGTTCTGTACAACACTCAGTATGCACCCTGTCAGAATCTGTCCACAGGCCTGAGAGATGGTGTTCACATCTGACTTCTACCTTAGTGTCAGTGTGGATTTGCTCTAAGCTATCTGGTTGTCAGCATGAACCCGTGTCCTGGAGTGTGAGGCTCCTCGCTGCTCGTAGCTGATAGTCTTTTAACTACAGGTTGTGGCTGCAGTAGCTGACAGTGCGGCAGTATTGCACTCAAGCAGACAGTAATATCCGTTCTACGTGGCAGACTGGGCCATGGCTTCTTGTGCATACATACTCGCTCACATTCTGATGGTGCCTGAGTCCTAAATGAGTGATTGCAGAAGGCTGGCAAAATAGCCATCTATTTAAGATTTTTTTTCCTTTATGGAAACTAAAAACAGCCCTACCTGTGGCAGTATTTCAGACAGACCCAACAAGGCTAATGAAACAACTGTCAGCACGCCAACCATGCTTATTAGGTACCTTCAACATAAAGGGTTTTTATTTGGTTTCCTCAATAAAAATTTCCTCATTGCTTCTAACTACTGTACTACTTAGTTTATTTTAAGCTAAACATCCTGGATAATTTTGGGGCAAGGGAACGTTTTATGGGTAACCACATCTGACCTCCATTTCAAATCTATTGACAGTAGGACATGGCACTTAAGTTACAAATTAAAATCCCAGATAAATAAATTAAAGTTTAGAAATAAATTTCTTAACTTTTCTTTGACAGTATGTTGTTCTGTCACTCTTATCATTCAGTTTAGTAGCTACTATAATGAAATTTAACACTGATGAATCTGTTCTGGTCTGTACAACACAAAGCAAAACTGTGAAGCAGACTGATATTGGTAGCCTGTATTTCCATTTGTATTGAAAATCTTATCTGCTTCCTTTACAGCCAGGTTGATATGCTGGTTTCTTTGCTGCTGTCTGAGGGTATTGTTCCCAATCCAATGAGTAACGGAGACCTTTATCTTCCACGTAGAGCCATGCAGGAACAGACATTATGACAGATGTCATATCCGCATGGCTTTTACATTTCTCCACCTGAAAATAAAAACCTACTGCACCTTTTAACACTGGGCTGCAGCTTTCCTATTTTATGATTGGATGCCAAGGATAAAAATTATATTATATGTGGTATGCAACTTTTGATTTTTATGGTAAGCATGATGAACAATACAAAACGTTTTTGAATTTCAGTGAAATTCCCCTGAATCTAAATTTTAAATAGGACACAGCTGTGTAAGCAGCTAATAAGCATCTAACAGGACTCTACTGCTAGAAAACTTCTGGTAAGATAGGAAGTAATGAATTAAATGATTCTAGGGTCTAGCTGGTCTCAGTTGGTAAAAACGTAATCTGTATGCAGCTGCAGTAGAACTTTGAGGTGGCTCTGATGTCACATTCTCTCACACACATTCCCGGGGGTTTATGCATTGGGTGAAGAATTGCATCCGACACTCGTTCAACTCTCTGTCTCAAAGAGATAAGAAGAGGCAGAAAATGGAATTTATGCCAAAAAAAAAAAATCCAATAAGCTTTTGAGGTTATTATTTTGTGATCATGTCGCTGTTTCCCCTGTATATAGCCTAGTGGTTTTGAAAGCGATAGCTCTAAAATTTAGTTTGTCTTTGCCTATGTAATGTTTACAGACAGAATGACAGGATCCACTTAGCAGAGTTCAACAGTTTATTACCGTACTTGACATTATCAAAAATCTGAAGGCTTGGCTCAGATCCATGTACACGGGGAGGGGGGTCGATTATCTATCGAAGTTAGGCAGATACGAGGACTGAGGTTGGTTAGGCAGCGAGGGAGAGAAGCAAGGCGGTGCGAACCCGCTTATAACTCGGGATCACAATCACACAGGATTTATCGTAATATTGCTCTTTAAGAATAGTGCGAAATTGCCTTTTATCTTTTATCTCCGTAGTTAACGTCTACGTGACAGTGTTAATGAGGGGGCCTGATAGCCTATCTGAAAAGCTTTTCTCTTGGCTCTTACCAATTCTAGCTTCCCTGTTACTACTGCCAGTTTCATTTGCAAATGACCCACTGCAGAACCAGATAAGAACAGAACGACAACGTGGTTTTCACGACTTCAGGATTGGAAGCAAATAATCATTTTCATTTATCTTGTAAAAACCGATAGTCTGATTAATGAGTGGGAATTAAAGCAGTTATGGCATTTCCATAAACCGTGACTCTTCCCAATCTGTTTAGGTAAACAAGATTAGGAGCAAATGCAAATCTAGCAGACATATAAAAGGGGACCATTGTTCAGCCTATTTTGAGTACCCTTCTTTGCCAGTTTTTGAAGAGTGAGTTGTTTGGATCAACATAATCATATACTGTTGCATTTCTACTTCTGATGGGGTGTTAAACTGCAGGTGTTAGTGTTTTTTTTTAGTGTGGGGTAGAATAATTGTTGGTGCATATATGTCAGAAGACACTTTACAAAGGAAGTGAATACAGAATTTCCTACTTATCTATTTTGAAGTCCCTCCAACTAGCATCTGAATACAACCAAAAGATAATGAAGAGTTTGATCTAAAGCCATCTTCACTTCCTCTCACTCTCCCCCCTCCCCCTGCATTCCTTCTGTTTTCTCATTTAACTGTGACCCCCATTTTTAACTGGGGTCCAGGCCTGTGACCTTCCAAAAACAACCAATTAAAAGGCAGCATGCAGTCTATAAATAATCTTTCTCAGTGGATGTAAATTACTGTAGGTGTGATTCTGCCTCTGATGTACACTAGAAACACCCCCAAGGCTTTGTGTAGAAGGTCTTGTATACAAAACATATCAGATGAAAAATTTGTCACATGACCTCTCTTCATACCAGTTAATATATGACAGGAATAATTTCATGTGTTAGTTTTCAGTTAAAATTAATGGTACAGCAGTGCTGCCCTGTGCCCTTTTATCATTTAGATGAGGTTATTGCACTCGGATATACTGCCACCGCATTCCTTTCTTACAATTTTTCACTGCTTAGAAGACAATGCTAACAGTTTTATTCTTCATCAGATGAATGCTGGCACAGAATATTGGAGTATGGTCTAACCAAACATTTGATTTTATATGGTATGTGTGTAATGAATCATCCATACAGCATTTTCACATTTGCAAGGGAGCGCAGGTACAACGCAGGTCAAAAATCATGCGCATCTTTCAGTCACAACAGAGGTGCTTTGGGAATTCCTAAAGCTCTGCTGCGGCCTTACGAATTAGCACTGGTCTACAGGTGTCCCTTGTTTTATTTTGTTATCTTATACATATGCATGAATAACAGGAGGATTGTGGATGCTAGGCAAAATGGAATCTGGCACTCATCCAGATGTGCAAACAAAGGCCTAGTCCAATATTTTCACAAAGTTACAAAGGGAGGAAAAAGCAGACAGAATGTAGAACTCAATAAAGCACAGGCTGCCTCATAATTGAATATATAATTAGGTACAAATCACCAGAGCTGAGAAGCTCAGAGACCTAAAGTGCCAGAAGTACTTCAGATAACAAGGCAGCTCACAGCAGTCAGCTGTGTGGGGAACCTTTCACGTTTAATGTGAGTGCAATTAAGTTAACGTGTTCCTAGATGAAAAATGTGCGTTCTGGTGATGATGTGGTTAAGAAGTCAGAATTATGGCCAAGCTGCTTTATATGCAAAGCCCATACAATAATTGTTGTTGTACTTTTGAGAGCTATTTAACCAAGACTAAATCGCTTTGCACTCATTTCTTCACAAATATAACCATGGGTAAGACTGCAAACTGTTGTGGTAAATGATGTTTTACAGTCAAATAAGCAACATTAATTACTAATTTACTCACTATGACTTCTGTAAATCTATTACAGATTGAGCTGTAAATTTCACTGAAGGGAGTAACAAGTAGATTTTTAAAATCAATTTCTTGTTAATAATCCCTTAAATCTGTGCTCCCAATTAAGCATTCTTTGTCATTAGCACCTGTTTGTATTGTTTAATTATGAAAATTTGAATAAAATTAATGATTACTTGTTTGAATTAAACACTATGCTTATTATCCAGACACTTTCTTTCTAATTCTAAAGTTAGAGGGATGTGGTAATGTCCGATTTATATTTTTTGTTACAGATCTTAAAGCACAAAAGCTTCACTTTTAACTGTTTTCTTTGTCACTACTTTGCTCTTAAAAAATTAAGACAGCTAAGTGCAGACAAACAGAAATAATCAGGAAGAATGCAATCAAGAAGTGGTGTAACTGAAATTTAATTAAGACTGGATAAAGAAAAGAGAATGTTATTGGGGGAAAAAAATTATGTCCTCATATGACTTCAGCAGTTTGAAATATATAGCAGTAATCTACAGGGAACAGGGAAGCCAAGAATGAATGTCCTCACACAATGACACAAGGTCTGACGAGGTTAAGAGAACACGATAGTCCAGTCATCACACTATCAATAAAAGGTATGTACAGGAGTAGACACTTACTAAAAATATAATTTAAAACTAATAAAATACTCAGTTCTCCTAGCAGAGAACTCATTTGTCTAAGAAAGGTTGTTCTCACACACATTTTGTGGCTAAGAATCAGGTGGTCAACACTGATGACAGCACCTGTGGGAGGGAATGAGGGAGGGAGGCAGGGTTCTTGTTAACTCCCATCACATCAGCAGCACTTACCTCGCAGCATCCTGCACACGTTCAGGGGCCGCCGCCTTTCCCAACAGTCGTATGTGTAGCAGAGGACTCATCAGTGTCACACGTGTTTTCTTTTTGTGTGGCTAGAACTTGTCAGCTCTAACTGCCGTTTTAACCCTGTAAGGCAAATATCTCCTTTGAGCTGCATGTTCGCAGGTTTCGTAATAAACTGCCAACAGAAACTGTTCTGCTGTATTGTCCCTCTGCCTGTCTAAATCTTGCCAGTATGCGGTTTTGACAGTTTAACCCTGCAATGTCACCATGATATATTGCTGATGTTCATGTAGCAGTCTGTTAATTAGGCTTGAGCCAAAGCAGTGGGTGACAATGCCAGCTAAAAGAGAGAAATGTACCAAAATGCTATAAGGTAATAAAATGGTAAGAATGTTTATTTCTGTGGGTGTGTGTGTGTGTGTGACCCAAACTTCTGGCACAGGAACAGGCATATTGAAAAAAAGTCCTAAGCACACTGTGTTAGTAGGGTGTGAGTGAAGGTGGAGATGTTAAGCCAGATGTCTGGATCTTACACAAAAAGACTAACATAGAAACCCCTGCTTGGAACAGCTGTAGACAAGTGGTTATATGACACCAGGTACAACAGCTACAGATTTGTGGTCACATGAGAGTAGATGTGCGTAAAGAGAACTCAGTAAATGTTGTGACAATAATGTGCTTGGCTACATTTCTGCAACATTGCCACGTTATTACCTTAGCCCTTGGACCTCTAATACGTAAGCAAAGAAAGTGTGAAAAACAGAACAACCAAGGAAAATTTCAAAATGGAGGCACTTCAGTAATTCTATATTTTTCCTGGAATGTCAGGTTACTATGGAAACTGCTAAGTAGCAATCAGTGGCTTTTCAGGGATCACCTGGTTTAGAAAGAATAAGAAGCGGCTGAAGACAGAGACAATAATTTACTGTCAAGAAATTCTTGAATGTTTTATCTGTCTACATGATTAGAGGCTCTGTAAGGCTCTGTAGTGAAGTCTAAATCGAGTTTGTCAAAGCTAAAGGTCGACAGAGTCATGGCTTTATTACAGCAAAGTGAGATGTACTGAGTCAGAGGTATTTAACTGGTCTCTCCCCTCCCCTGCTCATCTCTGCTCTGGCCGTAATGTAGTCTGCCCCCCGCCCACCCTCAATACTTTACCAGCCTACAAGGGGAAGGCATTGCTGCCTCATTTCCTACTACCACCTGTTGACTGCTCTTTCACACACCCCCTTCACACAGAAGGGGCCACACTGAAGTCTCCACTGGAAGCTTGACGGGCACTAAGGAGCCGCTAATGAGGTGGGCATCAGAGATTACTCGTCGATGTTAATGGTTTTCTGCACCAAAACAAAGCTGAGACCTGCCATCTGGGAAATCGGAGCAGGCTCAGGGCACCTGTCTGAATCAAAGTAACTGTGTTTGTCAGGTATAGCCCTGTGTCTGTCACATGTTTGTGCTCCTTCAAGAGGACCAACAAAGCATGCTGGGGGGCTCTTAATATCCAGCTTGAGTAAGTACTTAATGTTCCTCTTGGGATATTCCAAAGTACATGCCCCTACAGGTTTCATGTATCTTCAGTTAACAGAGCTTGAGCTGCAGGTCTCTCTAAATGTCCTTGATGTTTAATTGCATGAGGAAACATCAAACCTATACCTGAATTGAATACCACTGAAGACGCTCAGGATGGTCAGCGGTATGTTCCCATAATAAGAATCTCTTTGACCTTTTATCTTTGTACTTCAGATGCTGTCCCAACTAATTAACTGTCTGTTTGACAAATTACAGTAAATAATTAGACCACATTCCTCAAATCTGTTCCGTCAACAACATAACTGTAGGGTCCTATCCAGATAAGATGACAGCGGTAAAGAAATAGGACCTCTTTGCTACATTTTAATATGACTACTGAGTAGATTGTCTGTGATAACCAATGTGATTAATACAAGTGCATCCAGATGTTAGTCTACCTATCTATAATATGCACTACACCAAAACTGGTTTACTAACCAAACATTTTCATTGAAATTGACCACATTTCATATTTTTCTCTTTGCATGCTTAAGCAATTTGCTTATGTACAGGCAATGCATTGTATGCCTGTCTCAGGGAGCGAATATCTCAAGTCATTGTCTAATCCAAACTTCACCAGCACTCCTGCTGCTCTGTGAGGTTAAGTAGAATAATTGTAACGTCTTTCTTTCCTTTTTGTTTTATTTGAAAAGTACAAGCATAACTATATTTCTCAGTATTTTCTTTTTATTTCTATATTGTTTATTCATTGTCTAACCATTTTATTCATTCATTATTGTGTATATATGTAATGCAGCAGAGACTCATTGAACTTCAGTTTCACAGACAGTATGATAACACTGAGGGAAATTCATGAACTTGTGTTTTTTATTGTGAGGACTAATAGCATAAACATTGCTTTGAAATGCTGAACATGATGATTCAGGAACTGCATTACAATTAACAAAGTCAATTTTAGTACCATTAAAGTTTGTAATGTATCAGTAACACGCATTTTAAATGATCTGGGTGGGGCTTATGGTGTGATCCAAATTACATAATTTGTCTTCTCAGCCTTTCGTGTTTTGCACAGCTGGAATGCAGCGCAAAGTTGGACCACAAGCTGGTACAAGTCACTTCTCCTTGGCAAGATAGACGACCAAAAGAGAATCACAGAAGTAGATGGAAATAAGTGGCGTTGTCCTTTGTCAAATTGCCAACCAATCAGATTAATTGGGTGTGACTCTCTTTGTGCACATGTGCTCCTAATATTCTAGCCTCCACTCACCTGGTAAGACCCACTTGAAATATACATGGAGTTCACTGATTATCAGATCAAACAGTGGAGCAGTTTGTGCCAGAATTATGGGGGACTGTTAGGTACCTTTCAGACAACCCAGGCAAGTGCCCTGATTCTGAAGCTGTAAAACCCCTTATGCTTACATTTCTGCCTTGAGTTACGTGTTATTGCTTTCTCATTAAAGTCAGAAGATGGCGTTTTTGCTTTGCAACAAGACGACCTTTGGGAAGACAGAACTTTCTTGGCCTTGGTGCTGCTCCACACCCCTACTCATTGTACATGTAAGACTCCCATTCAGATGTGAGAAACATTGCTGATGTGGAAGACTGGGGGTGGGGTGCCAACAGCTGTGTGGGTTGTCTGCAGGCCTGGCACTTGCACTCTCATGTTGCTAGTCTGCCCACCCCTCCCCCCCTTCTTCTCAACCTGGCCTGCATAGAACAAACAGATACAGTTGCAAAACAGGCAAATGTCCTCTTTTAGGGAAGCCTAAACACTTTTGTCTGCATTTTGATGACATGCTGACCTCTGTTTGTTTATTGCGTCAGTACTTCTGTACTGTAGCGACATCATGCAACAATCAGTAGTACTTTTTTATACATTTTCAAAGAGAAATAAACGATCTTAAATAAAAGACCTGAAAATGTCAACAGTTGGCTGTCGTCCGCCCTCAGACAGCATAAGCAGTGAAAAGAACTGAGTGGATGGGGTAAGTGTCCCCTGTCCAAACGTGGGAAGGGGTTTGAAGTTTACAAGACCCCTATCCCATCCTCAGTGTGGGGAAGAGAAGAGACAGACAAGTTATTTCATACCTCTAACTGAGGTATCTTCTGTGTGCTTGTACAGACCAGCAATAAAAAATGAATGTAATGCTGTTGAATCAGTGTAACAAAACAGGCTAGAGTATTGTTAATGTATGTTTAATCTTTTGCAAGGTTGCATATCGTCTTTTTTCAGTAATCCTACATTAACCAATTGTTTTTAGAAGAGGGATTTTGGCGTTCAAACATTGCAATTAAAAAGAACACCACCTGAGAAAATAAAGATACGACATAATAATGTAGGCAAAAAACCATAGTGTACCATAGTGATGGTGCTATGAAGTTTGTAGTTCAAACTGTATGTTGTATTTTGTCTGCTCACTTTGATGAAATTTCAAAACAAATCTGATATATGAGTAGCATGTTACAATTTCCTGGGGTTTTAAAACAAATGTAAGCATTAACTTCAGCAGTCTAGCTTTGCAATGGGAGGTTTGTGCTCTCGTATTATTGCTGAAATACACCCTCATTTCACTCTTGCTAAAATGTGTGAATCGTAAAATATGCAACTTTATCACAATTTTCTGAATACATGATAGCAACATCAATGTAGGTAGCATGACAAGAAGAGAAGGCTGACATTTCTTGCCTATTCTAGTTGGGAACATCATGACTCATTTTGCCTGTTGGCACGTTGAGCAGAACTCCAGTACTATCCAATTTTCCTGTCTCCATGGTGAGTCAAGTTATCTTAATCATCCTACAAGTCCGTTGTTGTTGTCTACACTCCCCCCTCAAAGTTTCCTGTGCTTAATCTAGTTGAAGACAAGCTGTCAAAATATGACGGGACGCAGAAGATGATGTTAACGCAGGTATTGTCAGCACGTGAATGGCTACGTCTCCAGAGACTCGCCGTGTGAAATGTCATGTTCACTGGGAGTTTAAAGGAGGGAAAAAAGCATTTACGGATGACTTGACATGAAAAACAGAATTATTTCGGTGTGCCAAGATAATATACATGTTTTAATAATTATCAAATGTAATACGTAGACGAATTAAACCTTATTTGAATATTGTTCAAATATGTGCAAGTTTTAATGTATTCATCTGAGCAATTTACACAGAAACTAGTGTTGAATTATGATAATGCTAGTCAGACAATAAACACCAAAACATTATATTATATATATATATATTTTTCATTCACCATTAACACACCTTTCGCGTGTTTAATTAGTGCTAAACTGTAATTATACAACTGTAGTTTTTCAGTCACTTATGTCTGTAAGAAATTAATTTTATAAGGTATTGCTGCACAAACTGGCAGTGGTAACAAAGGATTAATCTAAAATAAAAGTGGCAATAAAATAGTGTGAATCTTTTCAACGAAACCCCCAAAGCCAATGCTAGTCTAATTATGCAACAATCGTATTATTGATTGCACTGACTTCACTAGGCTTTGATTATTTTCATGATATCGGCGAGCATGCATTTGGCTTGAAACGTTTGGCAACAGGCTGAATAACGTGGCGAAGGCTACACTCAACGAAGGCGCTGTCAAGCGGAACATTTCGAACAAAGACGCAGCCCACCGCTAAACAATCAGACACGAGCTCTACTCGATCCCCTCCCCATCCCTATCCCCATCCCTCTTCCCTGCGTGTGTCCCCGCCTCCGTTCACGTACGCGCGTGTCCCCTGTTGGCGGGGTCTTCCGAGCCCTCCCTTTCGTCTTTGGCGCGCCTCCGTCGCCGCGCTCCGTGTCCGCCAGAGGGCGCTCTGGCTCCGGTCTGCAACTGCGCCATTCGATTGTGGAAAATGCCACCAGATGGCGGCTTAGGATTGCTGCTCTTCTGAAAGGCGCGGTTCTGCCGGCGGTCCAATTCTTAGCAAAAAAAACATTAACGGCATAAAATATATACTTAGATATTTAGTTTCGAAAAGCATTAAGCGGAACTGCGATGGACGGAAAAGGTAAGTTGTTTCGTGTTTTGGGGCTTTATTCCAGCCGCGGAGAAAGGGAGAGGTGGCGCAGATTAAAGATGGAGGACGAGGAGAGAGAGGGAGAGAGAGCGGCTGCAGGTGGGGGATGGGGACTCTTAAGCGAGACGGGGGAATGTGCTTTCTTCTCTCCGTTTACTTTTTTTCGACATCGTTACTTACACCTTTATTCGCTAAAAGGCCGTTTTTGGCGCGGGGTGACCAGTAAAGACGCCGCAGGCTGGCAGTTGCTGTTATTTTTGCGAGGAGACGTTTTTCCTGTGAAAGGCGGACATTGTCAGGCGGCAGAGCCCTGTCACGATCTAGCAGTGCTTTTATACACCGCTTTCTTTTTTTGTGCCTCTGTTGACATGTTCATCGATACATCGTACCATGGATCTAACGGATTTTTTAGTTTAGTGTTGGTACTTCGTAAGATGGTTTTACTGTAACAATTTGCCCGCCATTATTTCGGCGAAGAAGTAGGAGAGAGATGTGGTCGCTGTGTGAGGGGATCGGTGTCTGTATAACGCACTTTTATGCGAGTTATATATATGAATGGGTAGTACTGAGAAGCTGGGTAACTAGCGTGTCTGGTCATGTCTCGGGTGAGGGCAGGTTACGAGGCGCCAATGGTCCTGTCTTTACACCCCCTGCACAGTTCGCCATTTACTGAAAATTAGCGGGTAAAAACGCGTGGCATGGAAGCCCCCCCCCCCTTCACACACATATATACACACACACACACACACACAGTCCAGCCCTGGCGGGCGTAAGGTTGGCCCAGTTTGTAGGTTGGGTTCGTGTCGGGCTCGGTTAGGTGATGCTGTCCGAAACACAAACAGGTCGGCTTCACTTTCACTGTGTCTTTCATAACAGAGTGGCCTTCGTCTGTTTTCTTGGTTAAGGTATGCGTTGCGAAAGGTTATTCCCACCCGGAAGTGAGGGGGGTTGTCATTTCTTCAAGAGTATCGCTTAGATGATATTTTTCTTATTGTGGACATGAAAGGTCATGTAAACTGTCTGGTGGAAACAAACACAATGTGAACAGCTATACTATACGATCATATATTTTTATTAATTTTCTAAATAAGACTAATACATATTAAGATCCACCCCACTGATATTGCAGTTTTTTTCAAAGAATTGAGAGATTCAAATAGTTCCTCAGTCTGTATTGACAGCACAATTGGTTTGTACTTTGCGTGTGTCCTTTAGCAGACTGAAGTTTAATAAGCATCTTATGTAACACTGACTTGTCAGTTTTGCACATGTGATGGAATGTGGGTCTGGCAGCTGCCTTGCTGTTTTCTCTGCATTCTTTGCATGGAGAACACTGTAGCACGTTAGCTGTTACTACTGCGTGCCCTGTGTGTAAGTGGAGGGGGTGCACTTGCCAGGCAGCACAAAGTCCTGCAGCAGATCAAACCATACAATGTCCTTCCCCCTCCCTCTCAAGACAGTTTTATGCATTATAATTAAGCATGTAAATCTTCTCAGTTTGTTTAAGCTGTAACATTTGCTTACTCTATTTTGGGACTTTAAACTGCTCCGTAACCTTTGGAGAGTTCTGTTAAACCTGTCACAAGGGACACTGCTATGCTAATCTTGTTGTGGTGTTGGCATTTCATACAATTGTTGGTGATATGGTGGAAAGTGACTTTTGCTTGACCTGTGATTGGGAGATGGTTGTCCCGGGGTGATATTAACGAATTTTGATTTTCAGTATGCCCTTCAGATTGAATAAAATAGTCTGTTTTAGAAAAGCTGAGAAAGATGTTTTATCATTTTATGGATAAATACGTTCCTGTAGTTATTGTGGTTTGTGATTGGCTATTTACACTGATGAACTTTTGTTAATCAAAATCCAGCACCTGAATTGACAGAGCAGTGTTTATGCATTAAATTGTAAATTGTCAAATCACAGGGAGTTTGACATTATTCCAATATATTGGTAGGTCAGTGCTCCAGCAGCTGTAGATGACAATGGAATGCTGGCCAGCGGCATGTAGATGCCTCTTCCCAGCTTGTTGAAGTCCAGCATGTTGTCTTTGAAGAAGCCTAGGCAGAGGTCATGTTGGTAAAATGGCCATTGTTGGATTAACAGCGGTTGTGACTGCTCCCATGCCTTCTTTACACACTTTTTTACTCTGAATAGTGTATGTGTCTGTGTGATAACCTGAGATTTGTCATTTGTGAACAGTGCCGGCACAATTTCTTGGAAATGGTTGTAGAGTTTGGCTGGGGGGGGTGTCATGGAGAATTTATTGAAACATTTGGGAAATAGCTTACCACAATACAAAAATGGGTAAATTTTCACAATTAATTTTGCTTTGTTTTTGCAACTGCCTAGTGCTTACTATGAATGTATGCTTTATGAACCTACTGTCGTGTGCCATTCTTCAGTGTTTCATGAGAATCTGGGTTGTTTTCAAGGCCGCAACAAAAATGGAGCTGGAGGGAGAAAGAGGGAAATGGTAGTTGACAGCAAATGTTTTTAATATACATTGTCTTTATGATTACGTGGAAAACTAACTCTACATGTTAATGAGAAAACCGTCTGGCCTTAAAAAAAAAAACCCAATAACCTTACGACAAAATGGAGCTATTATTACATCCTGAACTGTTGTAAACGAGAATGTTCTGTATTGTCACCTAGAGCATGTAGCTCATCTCACGCTGGATTTGTCCGGATTTTTCCGGCTCTGCCTGGCTCTTATAGCTGTTGTTTTCTACAGAGCAGCTGTGCGAAGCAGCGTCCTCTGTTTCATGGCTCCTATTTATATAATGGGAGCTGTTGATGTTGTCATCATCATGGTTGCTGTTTGCTGCAAAAATCCCCTGCATCTCCAGGACAGGAGATGTTTGGTTTCTGCACCTCAGTAATGGGCGTCGAGACACTAGCCACAGAGTACCACTTTTACAGTTGTCTTTGCTCAGCCGTTATGATGCATAGCGCTTCATACTGTGCCCAGCTACACAGAACACTTTAACAGCTTTTTTTGTTAGTTGGACAAGATTGTGATTTTTTTCCTTCGTGACTTGGGAGTACCCAGGTGTTCTCTTCTCACCTGTTTGTTGTTTAGGTGGAAGACGATTTATGTACATCTCATTCATGTTGGCGTTCTGTACCTTGCTTTTGTCTTGTTACCATCGCCACGTGGAGTCTTACACTTATTCCTCGCACTTATGTCCTGTTCAGAGACACAGCAGAAGCACCCTCCAAGAATGTAACTTACCTCACCTACTTTCCTTGGGTGGCAAGCCCCCTGTTTAAAGGCACAAGATGGTTGAGGTGCAAATTGGTTAAACTTTAAATGGGTTTGGGTGTAGGCAGCATTGAATTACCTGGGCCGCTTAGTTTATTGAAAATAACTGTGTAAGACAGGTAATGAGGTTTGTGAAGAACATCCCGCAGATGCTAAATCCTCTGTGCTGCTTATTTCTCATGACTTGTCATGTTCACTGTTGGTTGGTGCTTGGAAGCAAAAAGTAAGCATTCCTTTGTGTGTTTCGGTTGCCTATAAATAACCATTATTGGTGCATTTTGTTCCGGGAGTAAAATATGTATTTTTACAGTTTGGATCTAATTTGCCCTTTCTGTTGTGGGGGGGGGGGGGGGGGGGGGGGGGGGGGGGGGGGGGGGGGGGGGGGGGGGGGGGGGGGGGGGGGGGGGG
>JABJVR010000037.1:2570370-2610251 GCA_025773905.1 Chitala chitala | reverse complement strand
GGGAACTGGGGTGAGGTGGGAGGGGGCAGGCTGAGGGCGAGAGTCATACGCGGGTGACGTGTTAAAGAATGAAAATGCCTGCAAACAATTATATTGAACTGAAGTACCCTGGAGTACCCCAATTTTTTGCTTTTGTTGGTTTTTTAATGAAATCAGCTGGTTTGAATGGTGCTCTGTTAACGAGCTGGCTCTTATAGGCGTAGCTTTACTTCACACTGCTGCGCAGCCCAGTACTAGGCAATTGCTGACGTACACATCTCAGCTTATTTATTTTTAGATGACAGTATTATGAAAAGAGGTTCTCAGAAATGCACCAGGGTCCAGTTAGTGTGTAGTGCAAACTTGATTGACGGGAAGTTATGTAACTGACACTTAAGATGTCAGAGGGACCTTGCAGGCCTTCGTACTACACCTGAATGTTTTGACTGCTGTAATGGAACAGTTATTGCTTTGTTTTTACAGGAAAATTCAGACCCAAGCCTTATTTCTCCAGAGGGGTTTGTTGTACTGTAAACACATTATTTTTACTTTTGTCACTTTGTCGTTGTTCCTGTGTTATGGTAATTTTTCTATGTTGTTGTATATAGACTTGAGTTTGTAAATTTTGCTGAGTTGTGTTTGTGTATATAATTTATATATCTGTTTATTGTGGCACTCTAATTCTTATTAGTGCTTCACTGAACAGCTTGCCCAGTCTTTGACAAGGAAATCATGGGAATTGAATTTGAAAAGAATTATCTGTGAAATGTAACACCTTTTCTTGCAAATAATTGTTTGCATTGAAATACATTCAAATGCTTGCCAGATATTTGAATTTGCCATTTAAGAAACGTTTTGGGCCTTTAAAAGAATTCATAGGGGTTATAGAGATAATGTAATGAGAGAGTGCTTTACTAGCAGCTGTCATTAGAGGCAGGCTGCTGTAGAGAGGTCAAGGGCAAGTCCAGGAAAAACAGCATTTTGGGTTCCTACCTGCTTCCTGTTAGTCATACACTCAGCTATGGTTGAAACAAAGAAGCATTTTTTTTCTGCTGTTAATACACTGCACAGTTGTATTTTAATGCTTTTGGAACATTATTGTAAGGTTCAACACAGACAGATTTGTAATAGAGCTTAGTTGGGGAGTACTGGTTGATTTAGTTTTCTATGCCTTGGTATATTTTTGTGTTTTAGCACAAACAGATTGGAGATTTATTTTGCTTGAGTCATTGAAGTATGTACCTTGGTATTTTAGGGAGTTTGTGTGTGTTTGTGGATAATTGGATGCTTCATTTTTTTTTTTTTTTTTTTTTTTTCCTGGAGTGAAAAAAGAAAATGTTCCATCTGTGGCTGCTGAACAGGTGTGAAAATGACAGAGGAAGTGGAGAGGATTGTGTCCTGTTTTTACCACGTGCTGCAGGCTGGTACCGCTCTCTCGCCACTCTCCTGCAAGACGATGGCGACGGCGCTCCGTGGCCTTCGCTCGTTCACTTGACTGCTGCTGTGTTCGTGCTGGGATGGTAGTCATGACAAGCAGTGGTGTCCATACAAAAATGGGGTTTCCTCTTTAAACCTTAGTCAGTGCCCCCCATACCCACCCACTCTGCTCTCCCTTCTTACCGCAGTCCTCTTTCTCAGGTGAATAGCCCTTTTATTTCTAATTTCAGCAGGGGGTAAATGCTCTCTGTCTCTGAGTTTGGTCACATGGCTACTGTAATCAGTGATGACTCGCTCTTCGCTGATTTTACCGTACATAGTGTCTGGCTCCTTCTTGGCCAATTAAAAATTTCACACGTGTGTGTGCGCGATATTACACGGTTGGAAATGCATTAGCTTTGTATCAGACTTCTAAATTTGCTTGGTGTTGTGTGAACTTGCAGAGAAAGGAGAAAACTCACCTGTGGTTTGCATTTGTAACCACCTTTTTTTTGCTGAGCATCATTCTGTTAAATTAATAACTGATTTTTATTTAATTTTTTTTTTTTTTAAGAATCTGTGAGAAAGTGACAGATTAGCCAGAGAAAGTCTCGCCCAATGAGTTCTGCTTACTGCAGGCAGTTTTTGCACTCCATCTGCGTTTGAGTCCTGGGATTTTTGTACATTTTCTTAAGCCATTTTTGGTCAGAGCTCTTGCGTGTTTTTGCAGCAGACATGTTCAGTACTGGAATATTTGTGCTGTAGCACTACAAAAGGGATGTTCCCAAACTAAAGAGAGGCTCAAGTACAGTGCTGTGATAACTGACAGTTAATCATCAGTTGGTAACAATGTACGTCTTGGTATCCCACCTGACCTTCGTCCACTGTGCACTGCAATATACATGCCTTTCAGGTGTCATGCTAGGACAGGATGAATGGTAATTTCTGTATGTCTTGGTGTAATTTTCATGGACTCTACTGGTAGTGTAACAGGGTGGTTTTGATCAGCCTTACTTTCCTTTGTTGGTGTGTTGATTACACTGAACGCAGAGAAATACAGCTGATGATTCAGGCGAAAAGAAAGTATGAAACTTTCAGTCTGAACTTATGTATTAACACTCAATTGTTTGGAAGACTTTAATAAGTGTCCGTGTGAGCCATTATGAGAAGTGAAATGTCTGCGAATTGGCTAATTGCAGAAGTTCGCTATCCCCAAATGAGAGCTGAAGAGAAAACAAAAGCTGTTTTTATTGATTTATACACAAAGCTGTCTCTTTAGAGTGCAAGGGCAACACAAGGCTTCGAGCTGTGACAAAATTGGTGGACATAGTAACAACAGTAATGCCAGTGTGTGATTTCTGATGTTGCTTCAATGATGTGGATGAGTCTATTGCATTTCTCTTTAGAAGTAAATCATTCCAGTTAGCATTTGTGTATCATTGGGTTGATGTTAGAATTACAGTTATGATAGGGTGGCAAAGGTTTTGATCTTGTCCAGTCTTCAGGGCATGTGCTCAGGTGCCAGGCTGCAAACTTACTGCACCACTTAGCTTTGTGTCCTCAGTTGAAGTGTCTTGCTAGCTAGAAGTAGCTGGCCACTGGAAAGTAGAATATTGGGTGATATATAGACTTGGTCTGCTCATTACTCGTGTCAGCACGGACCAAGTGAACGCAGTAATGATGAGAGTACCGCTTTGTCAGTGTCCTGCCTAATAAAACATGTCCATAAGTGTTTAAGACCTTATGGCTAATTACGATTTGCTCTGTTATGACAAAGTGCTTTTACATTTGGTATGAGACCAATGTCGGGAGGTAAAATTATTGTAAATCTACACAATGTAGATGCATGGTTGAACAATTTGCTTTTTTGACAATCGAGCTGATGGTCAAAAAGAAACACTGTGTTAATACACGGAAAGGCCCCTGTGTTCAGTCCATACTGTGGCACACGGAAGGCCCCTGTGTTCAGTCCATACTGTGGTACATGGAAGGCCCCTGTGTTCAGTCCATACTGTGGCACACGGAAGGCCCCTGTGTTCACTCCATACTGTGGCACATGGAAGGCCCCTGTGTCCAGTCCATACTGTGGCACAACAAGAGGGCAGCTCTGTTGTGGACAAGCATGTAGGCAACTTTTGGGTGACAGTACAATTGCTGGTGGGGTCCAGCAGTTAGACTAGTAATGACATGAATGTCTGAAGAGTCATGAGTTAGACTTTTGGTGTTTCTCTACAGGGACTTGTTAACCCTGCAGGTAACGTAATTGTCCTTGGCTGGAAATATATTTGTGTGTACTCAGGCCTGTTCTCACCTTCATAGGAATATGTGTGTGTGCACAATTTGTGTAAAAGACCTGGATTCTGTCATCTAGTCACTTCAGAGGTTGCTTCACAAAGCCACACTGTGTGTGTGTGTGTGTGTGTGTGTGTGTGTGTGTGTTGGGCTGGTGTTTGTGAGTAGCCTTTGGCTCAAGGCCACATACATGTAAGAGGTCTTTTGACCCCTTGATTGAGGGATATCTGTAACATTGTTCACAGTATTAAGTTTTATTGCCATGCAGGCCAACATTCTCAGCTGCTAATTAGAATGATTCTGGAGATGGTTGTTTTTGGCTGTTGGTCCTGGCAGAGTGAACCCATAACCTGTCCCACAGGAGTGGTGTACTCATCCCTGGAGCTGTTGTGAAAAGACTGAAAATTTATCCCTCCAAAGCTTATGTTTCTACTTCACAGTTTTACTGCTGTCTTTTCATTTAAGATGTTTCTGTGGAGCAGTCTGTTTAATGGTGTAACAGCAGATGCTGTACAACAGCTTCATGTTCATTGGCAGCCTGTTTCATTTCTTGGTTCATGAACTCAGCCCTTGTAGTACTCTGCTAAAAACAGTGCAGATATGGGCATAGTGGTGAAAAAATCAAGCAAATACTTCACATAATGTAGTTTTCTCAGAGGAGTATCTTGGTAGAATAAATACTAGACTGTACAAGAACTGTTCTACACATTGGAAAATGCTATACTTTTTCGCTTTTAAATTTTCTTTTTCACCAGTCTGTCCTTCCTGTAATTAATCTTACAATGGCCTTCTAATCATTTCCATGTCTTTTTGTGTGTGGATGTCTCAGATTAATGTGTGTGTGGATGTCTCAGATTAATGTGTGTGTGGATGTCTCAGATTAGTGTGTGTGTGTGTGTGTGTGTGTGTGTGTGTGTGTGTGGGCGTGCGTGCGTGCGTGCGTGCGTACACGTGCATGTGTGCATGCGCAACTCAGAGAGAGGGGTTGTGTTTTTCTGGAAGGCACTTAACATGCATGACATGTATTCCAGAAGGCAGGCGTTGCCATGGCAACCCTTGTAGGTCATAAGCTCCACATCTGATTTGATTGGTTGACTACAGAGAATAGCACACTGGAGAGATCAGGGAGCTCACAAGACAGCCAGTTGCATTACAGGAAGATGAGCTTTGTGTCTGCAAGTTAGCACATTTTATCAATTTGCATAAATATTGTATCGCCCCAACCACTCCTGGCTCGCACAACCTCACTGATTACCTGAGAGGTCTCGTGTCAAGCTGTTCAGTTATGTGATGTTATTCATGGTATCTGCATGGATTGCTGAAATTTTTCTTTTTGAGAATATAGCTCTTTACTATTTACTGCGTTGTCAGTTGATTTTCCATTTTTCTTGCCCTTATTAATTTCTGAAAGTGGGAAGCGTGGTGGTTTACATCATGCGAATACCGTGTTATTGTTCATCCAGCCATTAATAATGATCCATATATAATATCTGCAATCGTATTTTCCCTCTCTTGTGTTACAGTTTCGCTGGTTATGTATGTATGAGTCGTGTACAGCAGGGATTCTCTCTTTCCTCCAAGATTAATTTTGCTACACAAAGAGTGGACAGTGGTGTTTTTAACTATGATGGTGTTTGCATTTAATTTTCTAACTATTGTGTTGAATAGATACAGGGCCAGCATCCTGACAGGTTTTGTACCTTCTGTCATGAGCCACACATGGTGCAATAAGTGGTGCGACCCTGTGTCCAGTTACCCATACAACCAAGCGCTACTTTGCAGGATGTCCCCTCACTCTTGGAGCAGCGTGCCTCCATTGGCTCCAGATATTACTGTGACATCATTGCCCGAGGGCTTGGTTCTGAGAAACGTTGGTGGGGGGAAGGCAGAGATCTCCCAAGACGGCTCCTGTGGCAGGAGACGGCTTTAATTTGACACATGGAAACACTAATGGTACGAGCCTTTAGTTGGTTGCATGGAGAGCCGCCCTTTTGTCCTCTATATTAATGGCGCTGAAATATCTTTGTTGTTGTTGACTGGAAGATCCACAGGGCAGTTTTCTGAATCGTAATATGTAACTCTGTTAGGCCCTCGTGTTGTTTTGTTGTGAAAGCCCACATTCACAGCTGTGTGTAACTGCCATCTCACCTCAGCACAGTGAGTACTGATTTGTTACAAAATGCAGTTCTGTGTTTTCACTTCCATATTTTAAGATTCTTCAAATGCTGTTCTTTCACAGACAGGTCATTGTGCTCCTAAGTGACAGGACGCCCCTTTCAGAGCAACTTTGACTTCCTATTGCTGTAGAGAAGAATACAGGCACAGAGCTTTGTCTATGACTGCAGGCTTTCAGAGCCTGCAAGTATAATATCTAACCTCTGCAGTCCAGCATGGAGAGGAATGGGCACTGGAATGGGCATTGTCATTTTCATCACCCCAGTTGCTCACGCTTTATATTCTCTAACTACTGAATTCCCACTTTTTTGGGCTGTTTGTTAGAATCCATCATTACACATTCAACTTGTGTCAAAGATGGGAGAGTGAGATGGTGGTGATCATCAAAACTTTAGGCTCTGGCGCTGAAGGCACTGTGTTCACGATTCCACAGCATATCAGCTTCACACTAATGTGTACCCTGAACACACTGATGGTTTTGGACAGAACGTGATGTATAATTCAGTGATGCGGCAACGCAGCATGCACGTCCTCTTCGCCAGGGATGAATAATTGAGGCTGCATGCTGACTTGTGGGGAGGTAAGGTAGCAGTGTGTCTCATATACTGGACGTGGCTGACTTTGCACCTTGCAAATTGTAAACTGCTAAAACCAGTACAGCAGTGCTGCATAGTTCATATTAGGGTTTGGGACCGTGATTGAAATGGGGCCAAAGTGTTAATTTCAGTACTTTGGGCCTAATGTTCAATCTTAAACTACGATGGTTGGTGTACAGATTAAATTTAGGTGCAAGCCTGAATGGGGATTTCATCTTAGCTTTTTGGCAGTTATAAATAAGTCAAAAAATGGGTTTGGCATTGAAGAGGTATTTTCTAGTGGAGATGTGCCAAGGATGCTTAATTCAGTTTTATGGTTTTCTCAGTGCTCCTTGATGTCTTTGTGGTGCTTGAGATGAGTTGCGCCATTAGTGGTTCAGTGTAATTGTGTCCAGTGTCAGGTGGTGGCAGATGAAACCTCACTGCAGCAGATTGACAGCTGACCTGACATCAGTTTAAGTTGGTCTGCCCCTGATGCAGTGCTTAATCAAGTGTGTGGTGCCAACTGCTGATTTGCTCCAGTGGCCACATTGAGGGTTGTGAGTTGGGAATAAGGATTCAAATCGCTTAACAACACAAGTTGATCAGACTTGTCCTTTATCACTTAAAGTGACATTTTGTGAATGCCTGTCATATTAGCATCCTTGCTCTTTTATTTTTGTAGACTGTTAGAAATCATCCCCCTATTCATGTTTTAGTTTGCAGAATAAATTCTGAATATTGCAGATAGTTGTAATTAAAAGCACTTAAAGTAGTATAAAATTTTTTTTTATTAATCCCAGACGGAAATTACTTCTTTGCATTTGATCCATCCCCTGAGGGGAGCAGTGGACATCCAACCACATTCAGCGCCTGGGGAACTAGTACCGAGTTCAAGGACTTTTTAAAGACTATGTTGAACTTCCAGTGAGCTGTATTCTCTGTTCTCCCCCAGTAATACATGTGCGAGAGCACTGAGGTCGACTCTTAAAGATCATTATGAGAACGGCAACTCCCCAGCATCGTTCAGGCACCACTTCATTGTAAATGGGACCTCACAGCTTTCAGCTTGCCGCTTTTCAGTGTTCACATTATTATCGTTTGTTAGAATGTGTGTTTGCTTTCCTCACGCTCGGAGGTGATAAGAGGTGTGAAACGGCGCTGGCACTGCTGCTTGAACGCGCATGGCCTTAATTAAGGAGGAAGTGGCGAGCGGCTGTTTGGTCGCTGGCCAGAGGCGTGATGCGCGACACAAGCGTGCAGGGGACGGGATTTACATCCCTGTTTACATCCCCAGCTTGGTCTCAGCTGGTGGGTGAGGTGGTGTCTGTGGGTCTTAACACACACTTCACTTCTCGCTGCTTGTGGTTCATGACAGGCAAAGCAGCTGGTGTAATCTGGGTCATTGTGAGCACTGCATTTTTTAACGCCTTTGTTGAATGGTACTATGGTCTATGCTTGCCTCAGTGCTGGCGTTATGTGAGTGTCCATGCTGTATGCGTCAGAGCAGAAACCTCTAATTCTAGCAGGGATGCAGTGGCTGCTGGTTTCGTCATCCGCTGAGCAAGAAGTAAGAGAGAAAGCCCTCAGGGTGTCTGTAAAATTTTTTTATTTTTTTTTTGTACTGAAGGAAAACACTTAGAAGCAGGGAGATTGTGAAGATGAGGCCACAGTATTGACAGGCGTGTCCTCTGTGTTTGGGAGTTGGCCATCCCGGCGAATTTGATTGTGGCGCTGTCTGAATCCGACAGAACAACGCTTCGTTCCTGTATGACCTCGTTGACAGCACTGGGAGGGAAGTTGTGATTGATGCTGGGCTGTAAACATGGTCATTGATCATCTGAAATTGAGCCCTCAGACTGCATGGGTGGTAGTGAGATCATTCTGCTGTTTGCAATCCTTCCCCCAGCCCTGTGACTATGCTTTTGCAGAATGCTGGCCAGTTATCTTGGAGCTTGAAGGAATGAAGTGATGGATTATATTTAATTTGAATCTGTGTTGATGTAAATGTAAAAGATCTTCCTTACACACTTACAGTATAGTGTCTGGTTAATGTGATAGTTTTATTCCTACTCTTGTAGTCTGGGTGCAGCTTTTATTCATGATTTTATTATTGTTCCTTAGCGGTTTCCCCAGTGACTGACTGTTGTATATGTTGGTAATGCGTGATATTAAACTGGAGCAATTCCAGTTAGGGGTAAGTAACTTCTAAATGTTGCTTCATCATGGCCTTTCCTTGGACTTGAACCAGCAATTTTCAGGTTATGAGCACGTTGTCTTAAACTCTGCGACTGTTTCCTACTACCCTGTCTTGAAACAGTGTGGGATTTATGGGTAACAGCTGTGGCAAACAGTGCTGTCTGCCCTGAAATGTAGCTACTTTACTGCCTGTTTGGCTCAGGGGCCGAGTCAGCAAACCAAGAGCACAGACAGACGGACGTCTGTGCTCACTCCATTGGCGGGTTGTTGCAGACACACAACACTGAGATGCTCTTTGGATTATGTGTAAGAGAGATCGTACTGCCAACATCCCTAACGCTGCACTGTGTGTGTGTCAGGGAGATGTGGATGGCTCCACAGTAGCCCTGGCACAGCTGAGTGTACAGAGATGTGGTTTCCAGTTCCAGTGTTCAGGTGTGTGTGTGTGTGTGTGTGTGTGTGTGGGGCACTGCTCTTGCAAGGTGATGTAATCAGTACATTGTAACATCAGGGTACACAGACGCAAATACATTGTCCTCTGTTTTTGTTAAATATTTTTTTGTTTTCGTGGCACTCCTCATTGACCACTTCATTCTGTTAAGCAAATGGGCTGCAGCCAGACGTGAACATTACGTACACCAACAATGTGGTGTTAATCATTCTGCTTCATGTAACAGAATTGGCCTGGTTCAAATGTACTCACAAGAAAAGGGAATCACTGACTTATCCTCTTCAATTTGTGAAATAAAAAGGAGCCTTCTAATTTTATAACAGTAATCTTATGGCAGTCTGAGTGCCAGAGTGACACACTATAGACATATTCTGGCCAACCAGAAATGGTGGTGAAATGCCTTCAGAGTTGAAATTGCATATCCCCATTCTGCCATCATAAGGATTTTGGTGCACAGAGAAAAAAAGATTGGGGTCATGCACTGAATTACTGGGGTGATGCAGTGGGTTAAAGGTCAATGGATTGATGTTTTGTGTTTGTTTCTGTTGTGTCTAATCTCTTTTGTGCTCTTCCGTACAAGCTTTCTGTCTGTCTACCTGCTGCCTTTGGTTCAGCTGCCCTAGAAAGGAATGCTGGTGCAAGTGTTCAGACTGGTCAGGTATTGCATAGCTCTGTGTGAGTGAGGAAGTTTCTTGGTTCTCTCTCTCTGTCTCTGAAACGTAAGTGTGCGAAGGTTTACACACCTGCAGAGAAAACTACTCTAAACTTTTTCACCTACTGTTTACAGCCATCTAGTGGCTGTCTACATAGGTTAAACCTTTCCCCTCCCCCAGTACCTCAGGTGGGGTTTTATTCACTGAAGGAATAAGTAAATTAAATGGTAGATTTTTATCATATTACTTGGGAAGCCCTGACCCCTGTTCTTCCCATTCATGTAAGTGGAAAGCTGGATAGTGACCCCATGTGCTCTCAGTGGACACTCTACAAACACAGGATCTTAAGGAGTTTTTTTACTTTTCCTTTTTAGAGACCCATTTGTTTCTGTGATTGTCATGGTTGTCATTTGATTGTCATTTCTCCACACTACCAGTGGTCTTCTGACCTTCGCTATGGAAAGCGAGCGTAGGCTGAGGTCGTCCCTGCAGGTAGCATGTGGGTTGATAACATTTAAATTAAGACTTTCTTAGCCTGCCCCCTACTGTTGCCCTTATTGCATTTACAAATGTTGTGCAGTATAATGTTTTTTCTGACAGTGAAATTATACCTGGAGTTAACACAATTGTAGAAAAAAATAAAACCAATTCCATTTTGTTACGTGACTAATATTTTACCACAAGCATTAAAATGTAAATTGAATAGCCACTTGGCTAAACTGATTTTTGTTTTACTTTTTATTTAAAAAAAAAAATACTTGTGGTTCATGCTGCCCCTAGTGGTGATGTTATATATAAAATAATTTTATTAGTAAAATGAATTTCTATCTACCTATCTTAATTTTTAATTATCTTAATTTTTACTTCTACCTTATTGGGTCAGAATTCTGTAAGCTTGATTATGCTGAGCTACTTTGCTAGAATGTCCCCTCAGTTATTTGCTTTTAAAAAATATGAATACAGCTGCTGTTTGTTTTGCCTGTTGCTGGGCTTTTATCTGGAATGTTTTTACCCATTTTCATTGTTTACAAGCTTGTTCATCCGCACCATGTTTAAACATCATTCAGCCTCTAATGTACTATGGCAGTTTTATGGAAGAACTAAAAACGTAATTTGTCACGGAGGTGTATGTAAATATAAATATATATTTTTTTTTTTAGCATAATATTTGTCATGTTTTAGCAGTTGATTGTAGTCAAAACTAGTGGTTGTTTGATGCTGAAGTCTTAACATGCTTTGAAGCTGGTCAGAGTCATCTGAAGTTCTGATACACATTTATACACCTCATATTCTGCTATTTATTGCGACTAAAACTTTAATGCATAAAATTTATACACAAATCCCAAATTAAAACGAATTTCTGCTTATTTTTTTACTTGCCATTTTTGTGTGGTTGCAGTTCATGGAACTACCAGTTGGTGTCTCTGTTCGCTCATTCTCAGAACACTTCCTGGTGCGAAATGGACTCGTGCTTGAATGAAAACTTAAGGGCTGCAGTTGTAGTGTGATTCACATTAAGCTTGTAGTTTTTGATTTACAAATGTTTTATTTACTCATTTTATCTGTTTTAAAATTGCAGGTTGGGGGCACTGATTGGTTAATTTCTGTTCAAAACTGTAGGGGGCTTTGCGTAGTTGATGTTTGCAATTGACAGTAGTGAAGAGCTCACATGAACTTCCATCATTTGTGTCTCTCTCCATAGGCTCTGTGATGTGACCGTCCTGGAGGTGGCACAAGAGCACAAGAGCGACATCTCCACCTTCTTGACAAACTCACTAGTGGTTTGGCCAAGGCAGAAGCTGCACTCCCTGAACAAGCATCCTGAACACACTGCTGAACGCACGGCTGTACTCCCTCGAGGCTGCAGGACGCTGCTGTGGACACAATGATTACGTCAGAGCTGCCGGTGTTGCAGTGAGTACACCTCGAGGACACGTAGCGAGTTGTGCCTGGTGTGACTGTTACTGTGTGCCTTCAGTCTGCTTTGTGATTTTGATGAGATTTAAACATTTCTGTTGCAGTGCAGTTTGTAGAGTTATGGACTTTTATCAGTTTTATTGACATCGTGAAAAGGTTTTCTGTCAAAGTTATCTTGGAATCCCAGCTTTGCTGTTTCTCTGCAGAGAAGTGTGTGTGTGTGTGTGTGTGTGTGTGTGTGTGTGTACGTGTCTTGTGTACTTTTGTGTTAAAATGCATCTGAGTGAAAACTTCAGTTAAACTGTAGAGGTGGCCAGCCCTGATGGCTGGTCCTGAATCTGTGACGGTGACCTCACTGCCTTGCTTCCTGTCCTGCAGGGACTCAACTAATGAGGCGGGCCAGGCGGAGGGCGTCGGTCTGGGCGTCAGTGAGCTAGAGGACACCGGGGAAGTGAAGGGCAAGAAGAAGAGGGGGAGGCCAGGCAGGCCCCCGGTACGAGTGGGACACTTGTCCATATTGCTTCTTTCCTGTCTCTGTCACCCTACTCAGGCGTTCGCCCTTATGTTAATAATTGAACGTGGAGATTCTGACGCAGAGTGAGCTCTGTTAGGACTTTTAGGTCTGGACAGGAACACTGTAGCTTCAGCAGACCATCTGGAGCCCAGTTCTGGTTCCTGAGCTTTGAGATTAGCTGTGGAGCTCTCTGTCGCTGCATACCAGCGGTTTCCTGTTAGGCACCAAATGTGGGAGCATATCCTCAAACGGCAGGAAGTGGAATGCCTTGCTTGTTCTCGTGTGTGTGCGTGCGTGTGCACGCGCATGTTTACTCAGTGCAAGTGTTTCCATGCAAGCATATGAGTTTTTTTTTTTTATTTATTTATCTCCCCCCCCCCCCCTTCCCAATTACTACTTAATAACATTTTCTGTGTGTCTGTACGTTTATTTAATGCCCTGCCCCTCAACTGCAGACGGCCAATAAGAAACCTCGCAAGGCCCCCCTGGAGAAGCCTCAGGTGGGGGCTCCTCGTGGACGCAAGCCGAACGGCGTGGCGCAGCAGAACGGCGAGGGTGATGCCATCACCTTGTTTGAGGTGGTCCGGCTGGGCAAGAGTGCCATGCAGGTGTTTTCCGTCTTCACTTGGAGACTGCTCCCCATTCACCTACACACCCTCCTTACACAGTTACACACACTCCGCTGCAGACCGTCACGTTACTGACTGTTACTATGGCTTTGGTTGTTTTCAGTCAGTAGTCGATGACTGGATTGAGTCTTACAAGCATGACCGTGACATAGCACTACTGGACCTCATCAACTTCTTCATCCAGTGCTCTGGCTGTAAAGGTAATGGTGTCACTGATGGATGCAACCTAACATTAGTGTTTAAAATAATGTTTAAATGCATAGAAGAGTTAGCTGTCTTCTTTCCCCTCTGCTGTATGCTTTTTTTAGTATCCAGGTCAAGTGGTAAAATTTTATTTGTGATTTCAGGTACTGTAAGAATTGAGATGTTTAGGAACATGCAAAATGCTGAGATTATCCGGAAGATGACAGAGGAATTTGACGAGGTAAGTCTTGTTTTTGCTGTTCTGAAAATGTAACATTCTTTGTGTGTTGTCAAAGCTACGGTCTTACCCTTACACGTGTGCGTTTTTGACAATGAATTTTTCCCAACTTTAATATTTTGCACCCATTCCACACTTGTGAGTTGCCCCAGTTGTGATGTTGACTAAGGGTGAACCTTTGTAAGTTTTTATGTCAGACAATCTTAGTTTTTAGTAACCATATTTTTCCCAACATAAAGCAAATGTGAAATGGTGTCAAGAGGGTAAACTGATAAAGTTTTTTTTTTTTATGGGACACATTTAGTGTTCTGGGTGAGAATGGGTTATTTTTGTACTCATGACCACTCCAGGTTCTTTATTTTAGTATTGTAGTCATTCTCTATAGGTGTATCAGTCTGCCTCTACCTCGACATCGCATACAGGGAATTCCCTTATTGATCCAGGATCAATAAGGGAATTACATAGTGTGATTGGTCAGTGGAGAGTAGCTATGTAACACTGCCTGTGATTGGCTGAATAATGTTGATTTTTGCTACAGAGCTGAGTTGTGTGTACTTCTTTAAGATGGAATTCCATTGTTAGCTTAAATCTAAAACACAAGGTTACTGTTGAATTTCCTCAGCATTAATTATTTTGACAACACAGAGGAGATCCTTTTGGAGTTAGGGTTTTGGGTTTATGCAGCGTGATTGTGTCAGTTTATACTTATGCTCGTCTGTGTTTGTTCAATGTGTCGTTATTTAGGATAGCGGCGATTACCCGCTCACCATGCCCGGACCACAGTGGAAGAAGTTCCGCTACAACTTCTGCGAGTTCATTGGCGTGCTAATTCGGCAGTGCCAATACAGCATCATCTACGACGAGTACATGATGGACACGGTCATCTCGCTGCTAACGGGCCTTTCTGACTCCCAGGTGCGGGCCTTCCGGCACACCAGCACTCTGGCAGGTGAGACGCACAGCCCACTCAGTTCAACACTTGTGCACAGAAAGCTGTCAGCTAACATACCCTGACTTTACTGATGTTAACGTTGGTGTATACTGTCACACACAACTGCCACTTCAGTCTGGTGTTCATTCAAATTGTTTTTGTATAGTGAATCACAACTTGGTCATCCTATGGCATGAACAAGAATGTGAAGCAGTAACTGTAAATCTATAAAGGCAGTGCTAGATCAATATGAAAGCAGGGACAAGCCAAAAACTCCACAGTGAGAAGGGAAAACCTCTGGCTGTGAATTGTGCCACAGAGGATTTGGGGAGGTTATTCTTGGAACGGAGAGAAGGGTAAGGGTTTGACTCATGCCCCGCTTCCGCTCAGCCATGAAGCTAATGACGGCGCTGGTGAATGTGGCACTGAACCTGAGCATCCACCAGGACAACACGCAGCGGCAGTACGAGGCAGAGCGCAACAAGATCGTGGGCAAGCGCGCCAACGAGAAGCTGGAGCTGCTGCTGCAGAAGAGGAAGGAGGTGGGCTTTGCACCCGCACTGTACGCTGAGTGTTCTGTACTCCCCTCTCACTAGAGCTTGCTTCACCTCACACACGCTTGGGTACGCATGACGGCGCTTACTGACCATTATTCAACATAGCACAAGGCTTGCAGCAGGGCTGAAGGCTTTCATGATGGTTGTTGAGAGTATGTTTTAATTTTGAGTACTGATGTAAATCTTGGCCACTGAAGATATTTTTCGTTTCTTTTTGTTGGAACCGTAGCTTCAGGAAAACCAGGATGAGATCGAGAATATGATGAACTCCATCTTCAAGGGTATCTTTGTCCACCGCTACAGGTAAGTCAGGAGTTCGAGGTTTGCAGCACATTTTGAGGAGAAGTGAATTGTGAAAAGAACATGCCCCTTTTTGTTCTTTTCAGGGATGCCATTGCTGAAATCAGAGCCATCTGCATCGAGGAGATTGGGGTTTGGATGAAGATGTATAGTGACGCTTTTCTCAACGATAGCTACCTGAAGTACGTTGGCTGGACGCTGCATGACCGGGTAGGTGTTACTGTGGCGGCCTGCAGAGGAACCCAGAGGCACCGAAATGATGGCAGCAGCTGACCACTTGGTGTCATCCTGTGTCCACACAGCAAGGTGAAGTTCGACTGAAGTGTCTGAAAGCACTGCAGAACCTCTACACAAACCGGGAGCTCTTTCCCAAACTGGAGCTCTTCACCAACCGGTTCAAGGTATGGAGCGATTTTACTCTTTGTATCACTGTAACAGATACTAGGTTTTTGTGAGTTTAAGCCCTTCGATGCACTGGTCATTAATCTCATCTCGGTCAAACAAATACAACATGTTTTTAATTGTGCTGAAGTAAAAACAGAAACCACTGGCTGTTGAACCATAACTAAACGATAAACGTGAGTTTGACTGACTTGAAATAATGTTGCCGCCCATGTTGCAGGACCGTATTGTATCAATGACACTTGATAAAGAGTACGACGTCGCTGTGGAAGCCATCAGGCTGGTGACCCTAATTCTGCAGTAAGTACTGTCTGAACGGCGCCTCCTCCACCATGTGATGTACCTTTCCCTGACTCTGTGTGTGCTTTCAGGGGCAGTGAGGATGCTCTGTCCAACGAGGATTGTGAAAATGTTTATCACCTGGTTTATTCCGCCCACCGACCTGTTGCAGTTGCTGCAGGGGAATTTCTTCATCGGAAGTGAGTTCTGCGTGGTTGGCTGGCTGTTATTCATTAGTTGAAAGCCTCCAGGGGTTTTGGGAGGGTTCACAGTCTCATTAATTAGTCATTCCGTCAGGCTTTCAATCAGCAGTCTTTTTCTTTATATATTTTTTTTTGGTAGACCCTGATAGTGTTTAACTCACAGGCTAAGGACTGTGTCAGCTGTAGTGGTGCTGTTTTTCATTTTTTGTTATTTAGTAATAAAGTTTTTTTTTTTTTTTTTTTTATAACGTTTTTGTGGTCTGTGTGTAGGAGTTGTGCTCAACCAGCACAGAGTTCAGTTACTCCTTAATGCTCACATGCTTTTATAACTTTTGCCCTTTTGAAGTTTTAAGTGTGTAATAGGCATTCTATGGCTCAAAGACTCTGAATGCACAGATATTTTAGGGAGTACAAAAGCTTTGTCTGTCAACAAAACATGTATAACACATATATAACAAAGACCAGATAACAAATGGTTTAGGCAAATAGGAGGATTTTAATGTGTACATACTTTTTAAAAGCTAAGCTTTAGGGCTTGAGGAATTCATAGTAAGCATGGTGGAGGAACATGGCTGTCGCCGTCACTGTCTCTTCTTGTTCCTGACCATGTCATGTTTCCTGTTTCCAGGCTGTTCAGCCGGCATGACCCACAGGCAGAAGAGGCTCTGGCCAAGCGCAGGGGCAGGAACAGCCCTAATGGGAACCTGGTCCGAATGCTGGTGCTCTTCTTTCTGGAGAGCGAGGTGGGGAATGTTAGGGCTGATCGGGAGGGTAGGAAGGTGTTCTGGGTTTGGGCCAGTGCTGAGTGTGCGTTTCACTGACAGCTCCACGAGCACGCAGCCTACCTGGTGGATAGCCTGTGGGAGAGCTCTCAGGAGCTGCTCAAGGATTGGGAGTGCATGACGGAGCTGCTCCTGGAGGAGCCTGTGCAGGGAGAAGAAGGTAACTCATGCCCGTCGGTTTACCCATAGTCTTCCTAGCATTGCCATCATCACTTCAGGATGCATGTGCACTTGGGCACATGCATGATGGAGGAGTAATTTTATGTTAATCGTTTCTTAGTTGTGGTTGGGCTGTTTTGCCATGAGAAGGGTTGAAGGTTGCCGGCTTGGACAGGGTCGTGTGTGTTTCCTGCACAGTGCTGTCTGACCGTCAGGAGAGTGCCCTCATCGAGCTGATGGTGTGCACCATTCGTCAGGCCGCGGAAGCTCACCCGCCAGTTGGCAGGGGGACGGGGAAAAGGGTGAGCCGCTGCACTGACACCTGAGGGTGCCCATCCTGGGGCTGCCGTCCTGTCTGAGATCTAACAAAAGCATGAGAAATTTGATATAATTAAGCGACTCTTGTCTGTGCAGGTTTTGACAGCGAAGGAGCGTAAAACTCAGATTGATGACAAAAACAAACTAACAGAGCATTTCATTATGGCACTCCCCATGTTGCTGTCCAAGGTAAAGATCCAGATTGTGCAGTTACCCCTGGTTCACAGGGTGTTGTTGCTGCCGTGCTGTTAACCTTTGACCTCTTATCACTACATAGTATCAGGCGGACGCAGAGAAGGTGGCCAACCTTCTGCAGATCCCAACTTTCTTTGATCTGGATGTGTATAGCTCTGGGAGAATGGAGAAGGTAACTCACCTCTGTAAAGACACGATGTGTGAATGTAATTCTTATCTTGTTCCCGTAGCACACACAAATTATGTGGCTGACCCAACACATTAAGTCAAAGAATGTGATAAATTGGGTAGAAATGTGTTAATGAATTATTGTGACAGGGCATCTGTGTAAAAGGGGGGAAACTGTTAGAATTGGGCCAGCTAAATTAAAAATTTCTAACAAGGACATTTATTGTACCTATGTAACAATAACGCACAAAACCTTCACTTACCCACATATACAAAATGGGGGCTCCAGGATGTCAAGATATTTTTCTTTTAAAGCTTTGAGCATTTGACTTTCTCGTGCAGCACCTTGATGCCCTGCTGAAGCAGATCCGCTTCGTGGTGGAAAAGCACACAGAGACAGAGGTGCTGGAGGCATGTAGCAAGACATACAGCATCCTGTGCAGCGAGGAGTACACCATCATGAACCGCGTGGACATTGCCCGCAGCCAGCTCATTGACGAGATGGTGGACCGCTTCGGCCACTGCGTGGAAGACCTCCTGCAGGAGGTACGGTGGGCAGAATGCATGGGCAGGGGTTTCGTTACTTACAGGTGTGCGCACAACAGACAAGCAGCCCTCGCTTATTTACCTTGTCTGCTTGCCAGGGCTACACACATTTTGCAGTATTTGATTAGATTAATCCTGTGTAGTGCATCATTTTTCCAACTTGACATAAGTCTATAGCCAACATTATTAAAAAATATGTACGTAGGATTATAACAGAAGCTGCACTTCTGCTCAGGGATTTGGAATGAATGGTGATTTAAACTAATCTTCATTCCACTCCTGGGCTGCACTCCAGGGGTTTCTAGAGTCTGTCTTAGGAAATGCAGGGTACCAGTCCATTGCAGGGGAAAGTAAAAACTGTTTACCAAAATTAGCCCTTTCTACAGTATGCTCCAAGACTGTATTTTGGAGTGCGAGATACACATTTTCAGTGTTTTGTACAGCAATTATGAGCGCTCTTGGTTTTGATGTGTAGACTTAATTATTAGCAACATATTTAACTTAAATTGCATGGTGTACCTTTAAAGCTGGAATGAGCCGTTCTGTTTAGCTGTAGCATTTTAAAAATTGATTTAATTGTTAACCTTTTGGTTAAAGATAACTTCAAGGCCTCTAGTCTTTTCTGTGAACCTTTTTGTATGTAATAAAAACTGCATGGTAGAAGGCTGAAGTTCAAAAAAAGACAACTTTGCCAAAGCAGTGTCATGTTCAGGCGACTGCATTTGTTTAAAGGTGCCTTTTTTTATACCAGACTTTTTCTTCCTTCAGGGTGAAGAGGCAGATGATGATGACATTTACAATGTGCTCTCCACCCTCAAGAGGCTCACAGCCTTCCACAAGTATGCCCCTGCCATCCAGGACCCTTACTTTCACACTTCATCTTTTCATCTTTTCACTTCAGCTAAAAGGGATTTGCACATAAGCCAGATGGGTAAAACCCTGCTTCTTTCCTTCCATCTTTCCGTTTCAGCGCCCATGACCTGACACGGTGGGACCTGTTTGGAAACTGCTACAGGTTGCTAAAGAGTGGCATCGAGCAGGGCTCTATGCCCGAGCAGGTAGGCCAAAGCCTTCAGGTTCGAGCACCGCATCGTTGGGCACGCAGCCCTTTGTGCTAACCTGTCACCCCCCCTGTCTGCCTGGACAGATTGCAGTGCAGGCCCTGCAGTGCTCACATTACTCCATCCTGTGGCAGCTTGTCAAGATCACATAACGCACACCCACAAAGGTTTGTGCCTCCTGCTTGGGTCATTTACTTAATGTCTTTAAATTATTAAAAAAATATATCTGTATAATATGAATTTTTTTTTTTTTTTTTTTTTTTTTTTTTAGGATGACCTCATTGCACTAAGGAGAGTGGTCAAGTCCTTCCTGGCAGTCTGCCAGCAGTGTCTGTCAAATGTTAATACGCCTGTCAAAGAGCAGGTGAGCTGGGAAATAAGGTCTGCAGTCACCTGACACAGTTAGTGAGCAGAGACTGGTTTTACAGGCTGTTGCTGTGACATCACGATCTCTCCAATTACCCCTCGTCAGTTGTGGCTGACAGTTACTTCAAGTGTCTGAATTGGTTGGATTTTGAGTTCCGTTCACAACCGTCCCTGCTGCCCGTCCGTCAGGCCTTCATGCTGCTGTGTGACCTGCTGATGATCTTCAGCCACCAGCTGACCACAGGTGGCCGAGAGGCCCTGCAGCCGCTCGTCTTCAACCCCGACGGGCAGCTTCAGCATGAGCTGCTCAGCTTCGTCCTGGACCACGTCTTCATCGACCAGGACGAGGAGAACCAGAGCATGGGTGAGTCACGCCCCTGTTAGTCACTAAATAGCCAGCATGTTAACGTGTAACTCGCTGGTAAACTGAGGGTCAGGTTTAGTACAGGCTGTTTGGAGACCAAAGTAGCAGTCACACCCCCCCCCCCAACCCTCCATCAACAGAGGGTGATGAGGAGGATGAAGCAAATAAGATCGAGGCCTTGCACAAAAGGAGGAACCTGCTGGCGGCCTTCAGCAAGCTCATAATCTACGACATCGTGGACATGCCAGCGGCTGCGGACATCTTCAAACACTACATGAAGGTGAGCAGGAGTGTCCAAGGTCACAGTTGACGCGCAATTCAGTTTCTCTCGCCAAGCTGCCTCTTACTTTGCCATCTTGTATTGAGTGTGTTGGAGGCCTCGGGTGCCTTTGTGACTACTGGTCTGCTTAAAAGCAAAGTGGCTGGCTTGTTGTTTTGACTAAAGGCAAAGCTGAAGCGAGCTGACTTTGTTATGCACCTTCCCTCATGGTGGGTAACAGTACTACAACGACTATGGAGACATCATCAAAGAGACTCTGAGTAAGACCAGGCAGACGGACAAGATCCAGTGTGCCAAGACGCTCATCCTGAGTCTGCAGCAGGTACGATCCCCTTGCAGCTGGGCACACTCTCAGGCCAGCCTGAGAAAACCACTGTAGGTAAAGCACATGTTGAATTCACATGAGCGGCTAGTCATTGCACATGTATGAAGCAGAATTATTGCAGTTTGCATTCTGTGAAGTCTGTGTATTGTATTATGCTGAAGTAACTTTTCCTGTATTATTTAATTATGGAATTATTACACCATTGAAATGTAGCAGAAAACAGTACGGGCAGTTTTGTCAACCTTTGTGTTATCTGAGGAACTCTTAATTGTTTTTGTATATGTGAGTTAAAAGGCAGTCATGGACAAACAGCCTACCCCCCCCCCCCTTCTTCCTTTAGCTATTTAATGAGCTGATCCAGGACCAAGGACCCAACCTGGACCGGACCTCATCCCATGTGAGTGGCATCAAGGAGCTGGCACGACGCTTTGCTCTCACCTTCGGGCTGGACCAGATCAAAACCAGGGAGGCTGTGGCCACACTGCACAAGTGAGTGGAAACACAAGCTGTGTAGGTTATGACAGTGAAACTGGCTAGTGTGCCAGGCCTGTTTCACTGGAGATTCTGCTGAGATTGCTGGACAGAGATAAATTAGGTATTGGTTGGGTTGCTGCTCACCTGCTCATCTGGTCTGTGGCTTGTTTAAAAAAAATAAAAAACAGGGAAATCATGACAAATGCATGTGTTGCCTTTTCTTAGGGACGGAATTGAGTTTGCCTTCAAGTATCAAAACCCAAAGGGGCCGGAGTACCCCCCTCCCAATCTGGCCTTCTTGGAGGTTCTCAGCGAGTTCTCATCCAAGCTTCTGCGTCAGGATAAAAAGACCGTGTAAGTGAATGTGTGCAGTTGAGCATTTGTCCTGAAGTCTGCACTTCAGCTGTCAGTTGTACTGCTGGCTGCCCTGTCATTGTTTAGGGTGAAGTTTAAAGCAGACAGCAGCGTTGTCTTGCATGCATCTGATCTCCCACTCTACTAACATTCTCAGCCACTCGTATCTGGAGAAGTTCCTCACGGAGCAGATGATGGAGCGGCGGGAGGATGTGTGGCTGCCACTCATCTCCTATCGCAACTCGTTGCTCACTGGTGGCGACGAAGACCGTCTCTCCGTGACCAGTGGCGGTGGCAGCAGCAAGGCGAGCTCCGTGCGCAGCAAGAAGGGCCGCCCGCCACTGCACAAGAAGAAGGTTGATGGTGAGAGCCGTATGCCTCCACATGCAACTACACGGCCACGCTCACGCCTACACTTCTGTACTTGTCATACAAACAGCCCTACCCTCGTCACTTGTATGCTGTCGATTTTTGACTGTCCCCATGCATTCATAGACTCATAGTCAGTGCTGAGCCATAGAGGTGAGCCACAGTCAGTGCTGAGCCATAGAGGTGAGCCACAGTCAGTGCTGAGCCATAGAGGTGAGCCACAGTCAGTGCTGAGCCACATTCTGGCTCGATACCCTCATCAAGTCACTTGCAAGTGCAGACCTAGCACCATGGGGCATACTGTCGCATTCGCTTTCATTTGTGATGGGTTCCTTTTTTTTTTTTTTTTTTTGAGAGTTAATGAGGCGTTTGAAGGTTTCCTCTCTCACTGCTTTGACTCCTGCAGAGGAAAGTGTGGAAGGCTCCTGGCTGATGCGCAATGATACAATCCAGACACCGGGGGCGATGCAGACCCCACAGCTCACCTCCACTGTGCTGAGGGAGAACCCGCGACAGGCACCCGAACACATGCCGGATCAGGACTCAGAGCCCGGCTCGGAATCGGACTATGTCCACAAGTAAGTGAAGCAGCTGGCTTGTTCACAGGGATCAAAGATCAGGATAAGCGGCAATGGAGATGGTGTGGTCTGATGTGTGTTTCTGAAGCCTTTCTGCATATACCTTTCCTCAGCCCCCAGATGCAGATGTCCTGGCTGGGCCAGCAGAAGCTGGAGGAGGTCAACAGGAAGGATCGAAGTGGCATGAATTACCTAAAGGCCAGGAGCGGTGGTGTTCGGCAGACTGTGTAAGAGTGTCTTCTCTCTGTCTTTGTGTTTTTGATTTGGGAGTGTTTCCTGTGCATGGGCATGGGGTACTATGTAATCCAGAAAATTAGTGTCTGCTGTCAGAACCAGCAGATGTCCAGGGCAAACAACAAGACTCGCTGTGATAGCCAGCTGCCTCATCTCTTTAGGGGAAGTAGCTGGTTGTTATTGGGTTAGAAAATTGAACAAGAACCATGACACTGGCCAGTCAGCGATGGGGGATATATATAAGAGAAGGTGAGAGCCTGCATGTTTGTGTGTGTCTGTGCTAGCCGGGGGCTCATGGAGGATGACGCAGAGCCCATCTTCGAGGACGTAATGATGTCGTCTCGGGGCCAGCTGGAGGACATGAACGAGGAGTTTGAGGACACCATGGTTATTGACCTGGTTAGTGACCACACTGCTGCCAACTTTGCCAAAATCACCAGTGGATGGTCTTGTTGGAAAATGAAGGGGCAGTGTTGAATACTGAAAAAGTCATTTTAAGAATGTAGAATTAAAATTTTAAGAAAATGACACAGCAATTTCCTGTAGAAAATATATAATAAAATGTCCAAATGGCAGGAAGCAGGAATGTTTTTCTCCAGCTAAACCATAACAGTACTCTTGGTAATTGAGATTACAGGTTTCAATCCTTGACCCTGAATCAGATGAGATATTAAGTATTAAGAGGATTTTTAAAATGCAGACGATGAATAAATGATCATGAACAGCCCTCAGGATAAATACAGTCATTAACACTTAAAATGAGTTTTCTTAGAAAGGAAGTGGGAAGATGGAGAAGGGGATGGGACTGTGGCCTGTTCTGCATCACTGACATTTTGCATGCTGATTTTGAAAAAGACGCCTGAATTGTCCTAAATAGTGGAATGAATGCAGTGTGCTGTCTGAAATGTGACAAATGTGTATGAAGAGTAGACTGCTAAAATGTGTCGTGAACGTTTCAGCCTCCATCCAGGAACAGGCGAGAGAGGGCAGAGCTCAGACCAGATTTCTTTGACTCTGCGGCGATGATCGAGGATGAGTCTGTGAGTGGTGCCGTCTGTCAGCGATTGCTTGTAAAGGTCGTTTTAAACTGTCTTAGTTCTTCCCTTATGTGAGCATCACTTGCTGGCAATAAAATGTAACTCTTCTTTTTCCGATAACCCTGTTGGTGTGGTGTTGAACATGGAGTATACTCTCTTTTGACTGGTCTTTTGTTCTGATCACAGGGATTCACCATGCCCATGTTCTGAAGAACGAGTTTGCTTTGAAGCAAGAGGCCCTCCGTAACTGTGATTGCGTTCAAACATTCTAAAAGAAAAAATATATATGACAAAAAAAGAAAAAAATGGGAGTATAACACCAGCTCGCTGCTGATATAGAATTGGATGAAGAGGAATTTTACCCTTTAGGTTTCTCTCTAACTGGTGATTGCTTGTGCCATCTGAAAGGACCACCATGCTATAAATGCCTTTTGACGATTGTTTTTAACCTTAAAAATGTATTCCAAACTGTTTTGGATTTGGAGGGAGGGGATAGCTTTCCTTCAGAAACATTTAGCTAATTAGTACCTGTACAATAGATTTAAGTCATGCTGGCTTTGGCAAACAGTGTAATTTTGTTTTCATTCCGTGGTCGTGATGGGGTTCGACAGTCATGGGACACTTGGGTTTGCTTAGGCTAATGTTGTGTGAACAGCCCTATTTCAGGGATGTCTCCCCTGTGTCGTACAAAAGGACATTAACTACTTGCCTGGGGGGGTGGGGGGGAGACTGGTAGTGATACTCATCAGTTAATGGTGTTTTGCTTCATTGAGTCCCTCATTAAAACTGCTCATTAATTTATGCAAGGAAAATGAGGTTTACCATCACGTTCAAAAAGTTCAGCTCTTTAACAGCTGTCAAGGTCTATAGCACTGCGTAGCTTGGTGTAGTTGACTTGTTTTGGATCCCCCCCTCTTGCTAACACAGGAGTTGACAGCAATGTAACACAAAGTTTTCTACAGACAAGCATAACCTTATGTAGCCATTTCAACCTCTTTGCCCATCACTTCCCTGTTGAAAAATGTCGTGGTGTTACGTGATTGGCGCATAAAGACGTTATCGAGTCTGACATCGGGCAGGCTTCTTTTGGGCGCAGTGCTGACTGGCCTGAGATCGCTGTACACGTCTGTTATCTGTGTAAAACAAGACAGCCTTCTTTCTTTAAATTCTGTCAGTCTTGCACGTTATCTTTCACATTCTGTACCACCAATGTCTGTACAGTTCAAATACAGGTTTTTGAGTGTTTTCCTCAGACAGCCGCTCATGTAACCTGGGTTTTTTAAGTAATATGAGAATAAAGTATTTTGAATTTTAGTAGATTTAGTATAAAGTTTTGAATTAAGTGAGATTTGTCAGATCTTTATACAATTCTCTGCAAAAGACCTATTGCCAAATTGTAGCCGACGTGCGTTTGCTACCAGCAGCCCAAACTGGACAGGACAGAGGGAGCGCTGAGCCTCCTCCAGTTTGCGACAGTGGCATCCCCCTATTCAACACAGCCTGTGGCATCCCAGCACAGGCTCTATGGTATGAGTCTACATTAGTGTGCTGTCATGATTGTTATAAGAACTGTGTTAACCGAGTAAGACGTTACACACTAGACTGCACAATGACTTTCTTGGTACTTTTCACTATGGATATATATTCCTCTCCCCCAAATTGTCCCAATAGGTTTTATATTCCCAGTGTCTCTCCTTGATTTGGTTTTGCTAGTAATCCTGTAAATTGTACATTTTCAATATTAAAGTTTCTTTTGTACAACCTGACACGTGTTACGTTCTCTTTCATAAACTAAATCTTCTCCTACAGCCTGTCTTCCTCCAGTTCCAATTACTGTTTTAATGGCAATTGTAAAGTGTAATGCAGTGTGAAACTAATTGCACAGTACTGATGTACAATGAAAATCAGGCCAGAGGTCTGTTAAGACTTTAATTCATCATTGCTGTTGTAAAGATGAGTTTGGGACCCTACTAAACAGGTTGAGATGCATCATTTAGAGGGGGATGTTGGCATGCTTCTTCCACGGATTGGTCTGTTGCTTGCTGACCAGCACCTCCAGGTCACGGCAGAGCCGCTTGCGGGTGGTTGATGGTTGAATTATGTCATCCACAAAGCCTGTGATAAAGGAAGCCATTACCATGGCATCGGATCTGACCAACGGCAGGAGGCTGTTATGGATAAAGTAGGGTACCTCTGACGGCTGCAGGGAAGGGATTGGCAAACTTCTCCACATATTCTGCCTCCACTTCAGCCTGGTTGTCACCCCTGAAAATGATCTGCACGGCCCCCTGTAACCCAACCCAAAGTCAAATAGTGAGCAATGCTTTTACAGGTTCAGCAGTTGGATATTTTTAAAAGAATCAGTGTGTGTCGTCTACGTTACATTGCTGTAGCCATGTTTTTTACTAATTACCTTGGCGCCCATGACAGCAACCTCAGCAGATGGCCACGCGTAGTTCACATCTCCACGGAGGTGCTTGGAGCTCATCACGTCATATGCTCCCCCGTATGCCTAAGAGACAACATGGCCATCTCAGCAAGCCAGCCACATCTGAGCGTTTTACCCATTGGTTACCACAGAGTTCACGACCTGTACTGGGCTGTCTGACCTTTCTGGTAATCACGGTGATTTTCGGCACCGTGGCTTCAGCGAATGCAAATAGCAGTTTCGCCCCATGTCTAATGATACCACCATACTCCTGAGCCGTCCCTGTCAGATGAAAGGATGTCGACATATTCTCACTTTGGGGGACAGTCAACGTAATTTGTTTTGTTTTCAGAAACTGAAACCATTAGAAGGAACTAAACTGGTTAACCATGGAAATAACATGAACATTTTAGTCTAGATAAGGTAAGAATAGTGCATATGCAGGCATATACGATATAACGTTAATAAATGGGTAAGGAGCTGGGGGGGGGGATAGAGTTAAATGGCTTTTTTGAAAACTCAAATCATGAAACAAGCTTGTACCGACCTGGCAAAAAGCCAGGAACATCGACAAAGGTGATGATGGGAATGTTGAAGGCGTCACAAAACCGCACAAAGCGAGCTCCCTTCACGGAGGAGTTGATGTCCAGGCAGCCTGAAGTACAACAGTATGTCAGTTTGGCATTAAGGGCACCTAAGTCACATGAGCCATCCCCCCTCACCCTTACCGGATGCCACTTTGGGCTGGTTTCCCACAATCCCCACTGTGCGGCCATTCATCCTGGCAAACCCTACCACAATGTTCTTAGCATAGTTGGGCATGATCTCAAAAAATTCCCGTTCGTCAGCAATCTGGAAATTAAAAAAAAAGGTCCTAATTAGTAAACAGTCCTTCCACATTATCTCAGTCACTGGCCGATAGCCACTTACACCATGGATGATGTCCAGCATGTCATAGGCTTTGGTGGATTCTAATGGAACTACCGTGTCCAGGCCAGGTACGAGTCTGTCACTGCAGGGGAAAAAAAGAAATATTCTGTAAGATCCTACACCTTTTCTAATTCAGCCATTAATGTTGCTGTAAATTCCAGGGAGCTAATCTATGCGCATGAATAAACTAGTATACGCAACACCATCAACAGAAATTTCCCTGTGGGCTGAACATTAACAGAAACTCCAATTTTCATTGTACTTCTAGAATGTTATAACAAATGTGACAGTTTTAAAGCCCATGAAAATGAACACCCTTTAAAACAGCTCAGTTAAACTTCCCTTTCATCTACACTGTAACCCTTCAAACTTCCTACTTTTACAAATGCAAATCCTGTTTCACACTATACATTTTTAAGATAAGATAGCCCACCCTCCCCCACAATGTTCCTCTATGCTACTCCTTATCTTATTCCCTTTGGTACCTTATTACATCTTTCTGTATTTTAATTAAACACACCACCATATCAGAAAATTATTTGGTTAGTACACCTGTTAATATACACAAAAGTACACGCAGTATTACACAGCCCTTGTAAATGCAAGTTAAACCTTTCCTGAATAGTCTGCAGATAATGACCACTAGGTGGGGTAATTCTCATACAACTTTCTATGAAGTTAATTAGACTTACCTGGGATCATGACACTCTAGAATCGGTGCTGGGTCCTTATTACTAAGGGGGAGGAAGTTGAAAAACTCTCTCAGATTCATCAAGGCATCAATGTCATTCTCAAAGGCTCTATGAGCAACACCTAAAGTAACAAAGGAAATGTATCAAATTAGGACTGAAAAATCAAAATTTTAACAAAAAAAAAAAAAGTTTACTCTGGTGTGCAGAAGCAGATAATCCTACAGACTTTACTATGAATTAATGTAAAACAGGTTCAAACAAAAATGCATAAACTCATGAAAAACAGTTTTTACTGCTGAGCAAAATAATTCCAACTCAGACATTTTTTTAGCAATTAAACAACTGCCTGAAACATCTTTTTAATTAAAACGGACTTTAAAGAACACACCAGACCACACAAAAGATATCTTTCTTTGTATCTGACAAAGAGTGAATCCAGTGAATAATTAATCATATCAGTCATTATTCAAGGCACACATTCACAAGCCCTTTATACACATATCAATTGTTGAAGACCCCAGAGACAGCAGGGCTGTAGATGATTGCTCTGTGACATCAATCACCAGACACAGCTGTGTGAGTTTTGGCTCCACCCAGTTCTTCCTGCGTCACGTCCTCATTAGTGACTGACTTCACCACGTCTGGTCCAGTGATGAACAAGTACGAGGTGTCCTGTCAACACAAGGTCGTCATCTGTAAGAGCATGAAGTGGTGACACTCAAGTCTCACTAGTCACTCTGATCAAGTACAGAAATCCTGTGCAATAACAATGGCCTGTGTCAGCATCCTTCAACCTTATTTGTTCTTACATTGCATTTTTCCTCACATTACAGGTATAACTGACATAGATAGATATAACATCCAGAGCAGCTACAAAAATAAATAAACTGAATCAACTCAGGGATGTTGATAAATACATTTGTTCTTGTCTTGATATTTTTTTAAATAGTTTTACATTAATAACCTTGCCTTGTTGACTGGGTTGTGCAAATCAGAATCAAATACATATTAAAACAACAACACAAAAATGTGAGTTATAAAGATGCTCTTTCTCTTTGTTGGCAACAATCGTGAAATGTATAGAAATAAGGCTTTGATGTGTTGGCTTCTGAGCAGCAGGGAATTCAATAATCTATACAGTGAAGCGGACCTCAAAAGGCTTTACCTTCACCATGAATGTGAAGTCAGTTAAGGCAGGGGAGTAAACAGCCCCACCAGCGCAAGGACCCATGATGAGAGAGATCTGAGGAACAACTCCGGATGCCATTACGTTTCTCTGTTCACAGGAAAAGCATCTGAGCAACACTGATATGGTTTCATTCACCTCACACCACACTTCAAACTGGTTGCATTATATATTTATTATTTTTACCAAGAAAATGTCTGCATATCCTGCCAAGGACTCCACACCTTCCTGTATGCGTGCACCCCCAGAGTCATTCAGGCCAATTACTGGAGCCCCTACTAACATTGCCTGGTCCATAATCTGAAGAACAAAGTCAAAGCAACGTTAAAACTAACAGCACAGAAACAACTGCACACCAAGAAAAGGAAGAAAAGATGTTTAACATCTTTTAAATAAACTCACATGAACGGTTTGACATTTTCTGTTTCAGTTTACATGTAGAGTGTGTGTGTGTGTGTTCTGTCAACTGTGAGAACATCAGAAAAAAGCACCTTGCAGATTTTCTGTGCGTGTGCTCCAGAGAGACTCCCACCAAACACTGTGAAATCCTGAGTACATGAGGGACAAGAGGAAGCAAAATCAGAGGCTACAACGACGCACTTATGACCAGACAAACGACAAAAGCAGGGAACCTGGGATATTTACCTGACTGAATACGTACACCAGTCTTCCATTAATCCGGCCTTGCCCTGTCACAACACTGTCCCCAGGATACTGTAAAGCAATACTGCTGATATGACAACAGAAACATGTACAACCATACCTCTAAATCACAAGCACTCACTAACTGATGATACAGACACGTTGCACAAACTGTTGTATGGAATGTGGGAGGAAATCCATGAAAACTCAGAGGACCAGCAATACGTAAAGAGCTAAGATTTAAGATTTGAAACGTTGCAACATGCAACAAATAAAACAGCCAACACTGGCATCTCATTGTTCTGTCAGTTTAACAGGTGATGCTTTATTCAGACAGCGTTCTGGCATATCCTGCAAATGTCCACAAAGACCCGTGCAGTCATGTATGCATGTGTACGTCTTTATATGTAGGCATCTGTGTGGATGCGTGTCAAGCATATCTGCACCTTCTTGTCGTCAGCTTCCATCCCAAAGTCTGAACAGCGATGCTCAACAAACATGTCATACTCCACAAAAGAATCGGGATCGAGCAACAGGGCAACCCTTTCTCTAGCCGTCAACTTCCCCTGTAAGAAATAACATTAAACTATAAGTCTACACTGACGCACCGAAAACAATTATTTGGCTGTATACACAACAGCAAAATGTCAAGTATACATACAAGTACATGGGACAGACTTATTTTAATATAGCTCAGGAAACAGTGTAAACAAGGTCACTAAATAAAAATAACTAAATATTGTCACCGGAATGTTTTTGATTGTGAACGCAAATCAGTGGGACACTGATGAGCGCTTTTACCCTTTTGTGCTGTGCGTCTATTCTGCTTTGACCTCCGCCGGCGAGCGCAGCTCTCCGTTTCATGTCCACCCGTTCCGCCACGGAAAGGTGACCAGCGCAGAAGAGTCGTGAGTGACGCTGTACATTGGGCAGTGCTGCCGTGACAGCGGCTCCATATTTAACCGCTCCAGAAGTCTTATAAAGCGTACGCAAACCACACAGCAATACGCTTTTAGTACTCGCCACAGTTAATGCCGCCATAGCAGAGTATTCCTAGTTCCGAAAAGTGTAAAAATGGCCGATTTGATGGCGCTTAAGTGACCAATCACCTCTTAGAATTGTTATTCGTCTAGCCAATGGGGACAGCAATTCTGACAAAGTGGGAGGGGCGGGACAAGACAGTGTGGAGACTCTGCAACCCGAAAAACCTTTATTACTGCGGTTCGCACTTAGCGTCATTCCACCAAACTCTGCTTCCCAGTTTCAATACAAGAAAGAGAGACGATGTTTTAGGTTTGTTGAGTTGTTTACAATGCGTATTATACCCCGCCGTCATATAACTGCAGGGTTACGGTTATCACACTGTATCTGAATATATACTTAATGTTATAAAATGCATAATGTGTGGTTTAACATGTATTGGCAGCTTTATCAACGATTAAACAGCTTTCTGTAGACTGTTAGGTAACAGGCTAGATCAGATGTACAATAAAATCTGACAATAAAGAGTTAGCTAACGTAATCTTGAAAGGCTGAAATACTAAGTAGATAAAAATTTAGATTAACTGATGTATAATTTCATAATTACACCACTAAATTGTTTTGTAAACTAATGGCTGGTACCCCGTCTAAGAAAAATTGATTGTCATACGTTGTAAAACACAATGAACTTGTTAATCAAATGTAGCACTTAATTATGATCTTACTGATAATACTCTTAATCGATCAAATAACACATATATGACAATGGGGGAAATGAGGGGAAAGATTTGTTGTCCAAACTGACCACTATCCTTTCCAGTGTAAAAAAAATAATTTAATAGCGGGGGAGGAGGGGGGGCAGTAACGCACTTATGTAACCAAGGTAACCTTTTCTCGCGGGACTTTTTGCAGCTTTCATCGCGAGATGCGGCTCACAGCGCCCCCTCCTCCTTCATTTGTAGAGGAAAAGGCAGAGGAGAAACGTCCATAGCTAGCTAGCTATATCACAGTGTACAATATTCTAATAAATAATATCGCGACTTGATAATTGTACTATTATGCAGAAGAAAACTGCTGAAACCGAAATTTAAGCATTGGAAACAAATCGTTGTGTTAACTTGAAATTTCGGAGGGAAGCTGAAACGGAGAGATAGATCCAAAGAAAAGAAAAAAGCGGCCTATTTTGTTTCGCATATTCTGTAGCCAGTGTTGCAGATTTGCGCTCTCAAAGAACGTCGCAACTTTTTCGCATTTTGTTCTTTTTACGCCCCGCGTGGAATACGTTCTCGTGCGCACTTCCTGTTTTCTCCGCGTTCGGAGGTTCGGGGGGTGAATATTGGAGTGGATCGTGCGAACCGGCCTGTTTTGTTTTTCCAGCGCGGCCGCCATGGGAAGCCGTGGACAACAAACAAATGTGCTCGCGTGATTTTTTTTGGGAGACCACAAATGCACTGGCCGGCCACTGCGTTCGGGGAGCGAAGAGCGGTTTCTCATGAAAGACGGCGATGATCGGCAGCAGTGACTCTGAGCGGAGGGCTCAGTTTAAATATTGGTAGCTGCACATCGCTGCGACTAACGTTGGAGTGACCGGGAGCCAGTTTTGACTTGTGGAAGAGCACCGTTTGCGTGTTCTTAAACGCATCAAAATAACCGGACTACTGTGGCAATTATGGAAGACACAAGTCGTAAGAGCAGTATTGCGGAGGATTTTTAGGTCATGATTACTTTTAGGTATTGAAGTTTGCTTTTAGATTGGAACTGTTTAAACCATAATGATGTTTTGGGAGTACTTGGTGCCATGGATGAGGGGGAAGCGCTGAACCAGTCTCGTGATGCGGTGTTTGACATAGTGCTCATGTGTACAGACTCTTTGATATGTTCTTGATCGTCACTATATCACTCCATATTCTTCATTGATTTGGGGATACCGCATACCTTTATATTTTCCCCTGGAGCGAGTCATACACCTGTGTTTCACTGATTTGTTTATGCAGTTTGTTTTTAATTACTCCATGCCTTTTGCAAAGCCCCCATCATTACTTGGACGCAAAGCTTGATGAAGTACGGGAATTAGACCTCGCCAGGATCGCTCGCTCGAATCAGTTGAGGACATATTTATCGGTGCAGAAGGCGGATCTGTTGAGTGTTCTTTTCCCCCTAGAACTGGATCCGTCTGCCTTGAGGCTGCTGCGATGAACCCGGTGAATGCCACCGCTCTGTACGTGTCAGCTTGTCGTTCGGTGCTGCAGTGCGATCCCCGAGACCCACAGTCCGTAGGCGAGCTCTGTAAGCTGCTGCCGTTTTTCAGGCAGTCTCTGTCCTGCCTTGTTTGTGGTGAGTGTTTTTAATGTCCTGACATTACTTATGGGCGGATTTAGGATGCACTGCGGTAATAATATTGATTTTAAGGATCTGTTGTTTTTTCTTTTTTCTGATCATACGCGAGCACTGCTATTAATATTGTTCAGTAAACGTGCTGTTCCCACGGCTGCTTGCCGGATGCCTCTGGAAACTTAACTGTGGATGGACCGTACTGGCTGCGTAAACGTATAACTAAGAATACGCGACTGTAATATGAATTAGTGAATAATAAATCTGTAACAGGGAAAACGGCACAAAGTAATTGGTTCCTTATAGTCCCCAGTGCCCTATTGGTCGTATAGTTGCGATTTCGCTCATAAATCACTAGTATTTTTTTTGTATATTTGAAAGCGTAGTTGTGGGTGTGTAGTATTTGTTCAAAGTGGTGTTTCTTTCGGCCAGAATAATTTGTTGAACTATGAATGGCAGATGCTTGTTAATAGTGACATTGGTCAAGTCACAATACTTTCTCTAATATTGTATTCCAGGTATTTTTAGTTTTACTTATTGCTTTAGGGCTTAAATAAGCCTTTTTTGAGTCACCATTTGCTTCATCCGGTCAGCCGATTAAAAACGTCTTGATTTTGATTTAAACGCTTATCGCTTGTTTTGAAGTCAGCATTTACCTGTAGACGCTATGTTAAAGCAATTGGTACAACAACCAATTTGTTTTCATTCTTGAATCTCCGCGGTTGTGTTGAACGCCTGACCATTCTGGATTAGATTAGTACAAAGCTCTGCGGTAATCAGAATGTATAAATGTTTTTTTCCCCCCACATTCTAATAATTGCCATGTAGTCTTGCACAAACCTTAAGGGGCATGTTTTATTTTCATTTTGCCAAGACGTAATACCTTTATATTAAATTCAATATACAAGTTATTTTTCAACGTGGTGAATCTGAATGTTGGTGGTCTCAAACGGTCGCTGAACCATTAGCTTGTTGCTAAAATACGGTTTTTATCTACTAACTCGTATGAGTTATGCGAAAATAAAAATAACCGGGACTCATTTAAATCATTCAGAAGCTGCACTTCCACCAGCATGGTATCACTCGTGCGCTAGTTACGAGTCCTAACAACCGGGGTTGCTAAGGAAGCCTTTCTGAATACACGGTGCTAATTATATGGTTTAACCCCTTCTTGCTTATTCATGAAGAGATACCGGAAGGAGATGATGGTTAATGAAAGAGGATGTTGTTTTTTGCTGTTGTTTTTGTTATTAAACATTTCAAACCTTTCAGTAAGTTCTACTAAACGTTGCTTTTAATAAAATGTATTAAATATGTGCTAAGCATAGCAGAAATTTGTGATGTAATGTATGCTTATTGTATGATTTGTAAGCTTGTATGTTTTATTATCATTTAATCACTTAAATTGTAGGCAATTTGCTTCAAGATCCAATTGCCCCAACCAATTCATCTTGCCAGCACTATGTGTGCAAGGGCTGCAAAGGGCAGAAGATGATGATGAAGCCGTCATGCAGCTGGTGTAAGGACTATGAGCAGTTTGAGGAGAACAAGCAGCTCAGCATCCTGGTGGACTGCTACAGGCAGCTATGCGAATATATCGCTGGCTCGCCCCTGCTGCTCCAGCAGATTAGCTGCTCCGCCGACTCTCTGGACACCTTGGCGTTACTGAAGGAGGGCTCCCCCCTTACTGCCAGTGCGGTGGATGAGTGCCAGGTCCCTGTAACTCTAACCCTTTCACATTCCCCATTGCCTTCCACGTCGGAGCTCCAGGGCAGCCCCCCTCTACCTGAATCAGCAGTCGAGCCCCAGGAGCCGGGCGTGGATGCGCTGGCGTGCCCGCCCGGCGTCAATGGGACACATGACTGTAACGGACTGAAGCCGGAGGAGGTCGTACCAGTCCATGAACCGTCGTCCCCGGCAGACATCACTTCAGACGTGGACGTGGGGGAGCTGAAGCAAGAGAGCTTTCCAGACACTATGTCCAGATCTGTACCTTCAGGCGAGCTGTGCACTGATGGCATTGATATTTGTGGTTTCGGGGACCCCATCAAGCCTGTCGGCGACTCGCTTCTGCTGAGTGTGGAAGAGGTGCTGCGCAGTTTGGAGCCCGACTCGGTCCCCGAGGACTGCCCGAGTGCCATGCCGTCCAGCCTGGAGCCGTCAAGCGAACTTAACGGGCCATTTGTGGATGCCCGGCAGCCCTCGCTCCCTTTGCACCCTGAGGTCTTCGCCCCTTGCCACCTGGCAAAGCCTTCGGGGAACTCGTGCTCGGCGGCCGCACCCAAGACAGTGCGGCTCAACCGGAAGCGGTCACGCTCTGAGAGCGACAGCGAGAAGATCCAGCCTTTGCCCATTTCCAGCATCATCCAGGGCCCGCCGCAGGCTGCCGCAGCCCCTGTCATGTTGAAGCGGGACTCCAACAAGGTGTTGGTGCAGTCTGTAGCCACTGTCCCCAATGGGGGACCACCCAAAGTCAGCAAAACGTTGGTTGTGTCCAATAAGGGTATCAAGAGAAACCCAGACCATGGGTCTAAAAAGGCCTATTCAAAGGCCAAGCAGGGGGTCCCAAAAACCAAGGACAAAACGAAAGAAAGGCTGCCCGGGAGCCCCACAAAAGTGGTGTACAAGAAGCCCCAAGAGAAGAAGGGCTGCAAATGTGGCCGGGCCACGCAAAACCCAAGTGTTCTTACGTGCCGTGGCCAGCGCTGCCCGTGCTACTCCAACCGTAAGGCTTGCCTGGACTGCATCTGCCGCGGCTGCCAGAACTCGTACATGGCCAACGGCGAGAAGAAGCTGGAGGCCTTCGCTGTGCCCGAGAAGGCACTAGAGCAGACGCGGTTGACGCTGGGCATCAATGTCACCAGCATCGCTGTGCGGAGCACTGGCTCCAGCGGCGGGGTGCTCAATGTGGCCGCTGGGTCACCCGTCGCCTCCTTCCTGGCCGCCAGCCCTCACGATGACAAAGGCTACGATGAGCCTCTGGACATGAGGTTTGACTGCTGAGCTCTGCCTGCAAGCTTGCCCCACCTCTCACCCCCTACCCTTCAAGCCCATGTCTGTCAGTTTCATACATAGCAGGCAGGGCGTAGCAGTGGATGAGGCACTACAATAAGGCAGCTATGTTTGTATTCTGGTTGACGTGGTCGGTCATGGTTGCCAAAGCTCCTGCCTGTAAGCCCGTAGGTCAGCGCGTTTCACGCGCAACTGCTGGTTCTTAAGTGGAAAGCGTTGTTACTGTGAGACCCATTTTAGCTGCAAGTAATTTACGCTTTGTGACTTTGGCAAGAGAATCCTGACCTCATTGTTGTTGGTCTTGCTCTGTGTGTAATCAAACAAAAGGTTCAAGTTCATTATGACATGTCACAGAAATGGCAAAGATGAAGACCAGTTGTATTTATTTTTTTCTTTGGTTTTATTTTTCTTTGTACGTGGAGTCACCAAATTCCATTTGAAAATGTTTTTATGATGTTTTCTACATGACAGCATTTGCAGTATTTATTGGATGTCATCTGACGGAGTCCTGTCGTTGTTGGATGTGATAAGGTTTTCATCCTTGTACACACAGGTACTACCATATGTTTTTCACAGATAACTTATTGTCTTGTTTGTACAAACTTCTGCTGTCTCAGGCCTTGTATCCTCAATTGGGCCATTGATAAATAATCTGTATTACATATCTAACATACTCCCACCTAAAGAAAAAGATTTTAGCATTATCTTATTTGACACCCCCAAGAGCCCCCCCCACCCCTTCTGGTATAACACAGTGTCTTCAGTTTTTTCCCCCATTTCAGTCTCAGTAATGAACATTGTCTTAAATACTGCACTGTTCACCAGTCATTAACATAGATCAACTCATGCTGCTTGCTGAAGGATAGGTTTGCATCTGCCTTACCTGCTCTTCATTTTGGCAGGGGCCCCAGATGAAGCACTTAATATTACTAATAGGCCAAATAACAACTGAACCTACTTGGTAACCATAGCAATATAACTATAGAACACTACATAGACTTTCCCAGTCCCCAAGGCCTGAATGTTTACATTGTATTCACAGGATGACTCACACTGGCAATGCAGCATCTGTGAAAATGCCAGCTTTTCTCTTGTGTCTGAGTTCTTTTGAGACAAATTTATGAACATGTTAAGGAATGTGTGTAACTTTTGCCTGTAATTGTGGGGTCTGGGGAGCTTTGTGGATTTTGGGTGGGGGGATGGGATGAAATAGACAAATCCACATGTTTTCCTATGGAGAAGACTAACACACATTGAGCAGCGCTTGGGTTCCATCCCCTCGCTGACAGTTTACCACTTTCATCATGTTCGACTCCCAAACAGCACTCGTGCTGTCCTTCAGTAAGCTAACAGGAAAGAAAACATTTACTGTTTGTGTTAGGTTGACACTTCTAAGGTAGAACCTGATTGGTTTGACACAAAGCATGCACCATGACAATCCCTCCACAGAGAACAGAGTTGGAAAAGGAATGTGTGGATGTCCTCTCACGGTGCCCTTTGTTTTGTAGTTTCACCTTGTGTCATATCCTGTGAATGTTCAGGTAGTGTTTCTGAAGCCATAGGAGGAAAAAAAAATGTGACTCGTGTCCAGTCTGTACTTATTCTGTTTTTGATTTGAAAGAAGTTGGGAAAAACTATTTTTGATAATGAGTAAATATTGAAAAATGCTGTGTAGTTTGCTTGTTTTTTTTTTTTTTTTTTTTATTTATCATAAGCACCTTTTTGTTTTTGCCCCACCAATACCTCAGTGGCTTAATGGTATTTTAAAGTTGTTTTTCGTTCTGTATTGTAATTCCCATTGACCAAAATGAGGAAGAAAACAAACTTAATCGGTGTTTGAAGGTGGGCGCCCCTCCCTCTTCTTCACTGGTACAAAAATAGATTTTTGTTCAAAGCTCCACATATGATTTGATGCAGAGATTTACTAAAATGGATAACACTATGATTTTGCAAGACCAAATATTTGGACACACCTACATCATTAGTCCAGGTGAAAAGTAGTTGGTTTCATTAGAGAAATAGAATGTCTTGGTTTTGAAATTAATCTTGGTTTACATTAGAACCCTGATTATAGCATTGGTGTTTTGATGGTTCAAGTTGCTGGAATATGCGTTCCCTGTAATTGCTGGTATACTCACTGCCACATTTTAAAATATGTAATGTAATGATCAATAAATGATAGTTTTCTACTGGTATGTTGTAGATATTTGAAGCCAGACTTCAAGGTGAGCTGCTGAGCACACGTAGGTGTTTGATGAAATACTGTTTACCCTTTTAAGTTAGCATACTATGGCTTTGTGTACTACAACACAAGTATGGTATAAAGAAGAGGACCAGTGGATCACCCACTTCAGGTGAGAAGTCAAAATTGCATGCATTTCATGTCCTGTGTTCATGAAGAGTGAACAAAAGGGTGTGTTGTATGGCTTTTTTTATCACTGGCTCAGAACACAGACCATTTAAACGTACGATTTGACTGATCCTTACCTTTTCACTGGGCTTTTGTAGGACAATTTTAGCAGCATAGATGGATTTCCAGAGTGCTGATATGAAATTCACATATTAATGGAAGTTAAGGTGCGATAGCAAGTGGTATTTCTTATTCCCACGTGCTCATCGCAGTTTGTACTGTTCGAAGTGATTATGTCTGAGTGCAACCGTGAGTGGTAACTAGGAAAAATAAGTTTCGTAAGACATTGGAATTCTGGAGCCTGCAAGCATACGTGTTGTCCGCATGGGGGCAAAGTATCACTAAACTGCGGAAGTAAATTACGTATCGCTGCTGTCCATCCGTAATGGATAATTACAGTAACCTAATCATGGATTAGTATCTGAATTTTACTAATAAAATACATACCAAATTATTGCAATGATTTGACACATATACATATAGAGACAGCTATTGTGCGGGGTAGCTTGTAATTTTTTAAATAGGATAAAATGTTACGTAAAAAGCAGCCTTCTAGTGGCTTTGTTTTCATTTTCATTCCATTGACTAATACTTGAAAATGAAATACGTTTTCATACCGAAGTCACACCGCACACCCACTTTACGCGTATTCAGATACGGGGCTGCCAGGTTAAACGGAGAGTCCTGTCCGAAATATTTCAGTTTTGGGCACAACATGAAGTATCTGTTCAATTCACTTACGGTAATGCTAAATCATCATTCCTGAATTTTTAATTGGACCGTTTTTGTTACTCTCTGACTTTTTAATTATTCTTTTTATTTTATTTTAAATTATTATTTTTTTTAAGTTTATTATTGTGTTTTGTCACGAAATGTAAAGCGGAAGAAATTGATCATCTCAGAATATTTTTGTACAGCTCGTTTAAATTGTCTAAAGGCTGGGACCTGGAAATTATTTTGTCAATTTTTATGTCAACGAACGTGTCTGTAAATTCTGTAATTTAAACGGTTTTAAAATCTTGTTTATAATTACGTACTACTTATGACAAAGGTGGCAGGTTCCGTGACAATTCAGTTGAGACATAGTAATAAATTATTGCTCTTCCGATTCCTTAATGTTTGTTATTCAAATTCACTATAAATAAATACTCTGGCTGAAGACCTGAAATTAACCTGTAATATCTAGGTCCATACTATGAGCTACATTGAAAAATATCAATTCAAATACACGTTTCTTAAACACAGTGAAGCTGTAGTTCCCAAAAATGCACGTATAAAATTGTAGAAGTCACTTTTGCATTCTTTAATTTTGCATATAGGATGTCATATTACCTGTCACAGTATTGCTGTGTTGTTTTATCAGTTTTTAGAATACGCCCATTTCCGTAAGTAAAAACGTCTACTTATAATACGTTGAGTCGTCGGAAAAAAAAAAAAACAGAATTTCATTTATTAAAATATGTAATTGTAAGTTGGCTGTTATTTGTTCACACATACAGAGGTGTTTTATTTCAGGAATAAATCATAGCTGGACACATTGCATTTATTTAAAAAATTTAACTGAAATTTAAAAATACTATTTATATGTGGAAGATTTAGAGATTCTGGTGAGTTGCAGTAAACTACATGAACTAATCAATGAATTATGTGCTGATAAACACTCTAAACTTGGGTTCATTAAAAAAAAAAAAAAAAAAAAAAAAAATTGGCTTAATTCAAAACAATATGAATGAGTTGTGGATAAATTACCGGGGCCACATTATCAG
>JABJVR010000037.1:2553409-2570270 GCA_025773905.1 Chitala chitala | reverse complement strand
CTTCCCCCCCCACCCCCACATAAAAAATAAAATTAAAACTTTTTCCCACCCCCCCCGTTTTCCTTTTTTTTTTTGTTTTGGTTTTTTTTAATAAAAAAAAAAAAAAAAAAAAAAAAAAAAAAAGAAACATGCTTTTCATCAATGAGCTGGTACAGAATCTGGGCAGATAGGGAGTTTGCCTTCCTTTTAGTTGCAGTTCCTGATGTGTGGGATCCAGCTGACATGTGCAAGATGGGAGGCCTTAGTTGATAAGATGTACAGTCACTGTGTTCATTAGTCTGATGTAGATATGGGAAGAAGGACAGGAGGGGGCCATTACAATTCAGCACTTTCTTTTATTGCGTCTCTGTTATTTGCTATGTTTTGCTTTGGGCCTAAGAGTGTCGCAAAGCATCCCACCTGCTCTGTGAGAGCCTTGAGCCTTGATTAAATTGTGAAAAGTGGCTGTTACTGGTGCCAGGCTCAGATGTTTTATGTTTTCAAACAAAACAAAACATATGATCACAATCGTTATTAAGAGAGTATCTCACAGAGGTGTCAAGCACTGAATGGCGTTTGTTAATCCAAAGGTCTTTTTTGAGCGACAAAAGGTAAATTGTGGAAAATAAGAACTAGGTCATGAAATTATTCAGTTATGCTCTGATCCTAGAGCAAAGTGTGAAGGAAGAACTCGCATGAGCAATTTTATGAATCTTTAATGTTCTGTGCCACAATTAAGCAATTTGCATTGGATACATATGAGATGCGCCTCACTGAGACAGGTTTGCTTTTGCATTCCCCGAAACCTTTCATCACAAAGATGTGTTCTGGGCCACTGGTTTCAGAGAAGACATGTCAGAGAAGATGCAGACCAGACAGGGAGAGCAGACCTCCAGCAGACGCGTCACGTGTGCGGCCACACTGGTGTGGTGTCCCAGGCAGTGGCTAACTCAGACTTCCAGCTGAATGTTGTACCTCAGTGACCTTTTTTTTTTTCCCTCTTTGGTTCATACAGGATGGCTGTGTGTATGGACGCTATTCACATGACTCAGTTTTTCTTTTACTTTTCAAAAATCAAGTCTGTCAGTTCAATTTTATTTGGTGTAGTGCATTTTTAGAACAGACACAGTCAGTTAGGACTTTTCACATCTCAATAACACAAAGCTGTGAGTGAAGAAGAAGAAAGTAATTACCCGTGGATATCACAAAGATTGTGCATGTCTCTTGTGGCATTATGTTTTATATAAGGGTGTGTGTTGAAGCTCCACCAAAAAGGCTTTGTCCCATTCCCATTGACAGCAAAGTCAGCAATCTCTCCAGTGTTCTTCAGGGCCTGCAGCATTAAAGGTGCAGCCCCCTGGATAAAAAAGGCCAAGAGGATCCAGAAATCCCATAATCCTTCTTTTATGAACTCATTGTTGCTGCACAAACAGGTCTCGGCGATGTTGGGAGGTTTTTCAAATTCGCTATTGACAAAGACATCGACAAAGCCGACGGTAGGTCTTGCCTCTCCTTGGCAGGCTGTACAAGTCAACAGGATGGTGACTGGTCCAGCACAAACAGGTGGAGGGTGGAGTTTCTCAGGTCTGTGCCCCCCCCGCCCCTTTTATTACCACTGTTTTGATAGGTCTTTTGAAACCCCTGCCAGCATCCAGTGTCTGGAATATGCATCTTTCTTTGTTAAAACTGGCCATGCTTTCCTATTTCTCTGTTCTTTCAGACCATCTCTGAGCCACAGCAGTGCTGAGAAAACTACCCATGCTCCATCATGGGTCTAGTGCAATCAGTCCACTTCCTGGTGTGGGGACAGTGTTCCTATGGACCCCGTGTGGTGGTCTATATTTAAATGTGCCTTGATGGATTCTCAATGCACAGCCAAAATGTATGTATGTGTCTGTGTACAGATCACCGTGAATATTTCATGTATAAGGAACAGAGGTGCACACAGAGAAGTTTACATGAAGTGGTGTACAGGGACTGGTGTATATGGAATGTGTGGGCCTTCTCGTGACAGACTCCTGCCGGTTACGTGAGCAGACAGTACTGCACGGCTGGGCCCTTCTCCTCCAGGACTTCCCCTGTTTATTTAGCTTTAAGGCTCCCTGCCAGCACTCACTTCCCCTTGGCCCTTCCTCCAGCAGCAGCTGGGATTCGCCCCGTCTGGGAAAGGTTGAGTGATGTGATTGGCAGGTGTGGGCTCTTCCTCCCTGTGAGTGCTGTTCAGATCAAATGGTGTGAATGTGGCTGTGTTGGCCCACCCAAGCCACTTCCCCAAGACGATAACAAGCCTTCATAAATGGGTCAAGGAAGCAGGCTTGATACAGCTCATTAAATGACCTTTGAAAGACCATTTTAAGTGTACACTTTGGTGTCACCAAGGGAAATGTAGACTGGCATGAATATTCATTTGTTGTTTTGCTGATGTGGCCAATCAAAAATTGTACATCAGGGATTTTCAGTTTATGCTCTTTATAGCATGACTTGAAATTAAAATGATAGATATCCTGATGAGGGAACGTCACTGGAAGATTGGCAGGTGGAGAGGTGGCAGTATGAGCTGAAAGATTTGTATGTGAGTGTGAATGCATGTCTGTAATCCTGGAGGAGCCGCTACCTGTGGCTTGTAGCTAAAACTGGAATGGCTTAGCTTGTTGTTTTGGGATAAAGTACTGCAATGCTGAGATCTGTGTTTTCACTGCGCTGCTCTTCTAGTGGTCAGATACACGGACTGCATGTGAACAAACACAACTACACTACATAATTTATTTTCACTATAACTGCAATGCGTTTACACATTAAGGAGGAGTTTAGTTTCAGCTCTGTAGTGAAGGTAGAAAAAAGAACACATAAATCACCTGGCAAGTTTAATATGAAGGCAGGGACATGGTGACTCCATTCATTCATGATCCAACTGGTTCTCTTGTACAAGGTGGTGGTTGTTTTTGTGTTTGTTTGTTTCTTTGTTTTCAGTCACACCAAAATCTCCAGTTTAGTTGGTGCCCAGTTTACAAAGTGCAAGTCGCTCTGGTTCCAGAATCATTCATAATTCATTATCTTGCATTTATTTTTTCAGGAAATATTCCACCTTCTGGCAAACAAATTTGTTCTTATTTCAGCCTTTGGCTTTTCATTGGTTTCTGGAGAAATGAGACTCTCAGCAAATGTAATTTCCTGCTGAAAAAATATTTGTGGAGTAAGCACAGCTCCACAGGCAATGCTGTTGGCCTTGTGAAGCATGGCCTGGAATATGAAACAGGGTGGATGGCTTTTTTTTCCACAGGGTGGGGGTGGGGTTTGCTGGGGAAGGGGGCCCTTGCTGCCTATATGGCTCGCGTTTACAGCCCTGTAAAACTCAGGGAGGGCCTGCTCCTCCCCCAGGGGCCGTGGTCTGCATGCAGTGCCCGTGGTGCACTTGTGACCAGCTTGCAGGCCTCTGCCTTCATCAGCATGCTGCACTTGGAGATCTCGGGCTCCTCATAAAAGTCCCGGCCTGAGTGCTTCTCTGGGCAGTTCTGCTTAGGGTCCCTGTTACGGGCCCCGTGTAATTGCAAGCAAACAGACACTCTCACACTATTGCTCTTGGTTCTTGTTGTTCCTTTAGGTGTTTCCCTTCTTTTACATTTAGTGTCTGAATGCTAAATGAATCAGGTTACCTAATACAGGATGTCATTTAACAGTTAGTTATTTGAGTGCCACAAATATGAAGCTACACACAATTTGCATTTTATTGATGTGAGAAAATATATGAAGCCTTTGTTCATGTGAAGTGCTTTATACAGCTTATATACACTTACTGCCTTTAGCAGAATGTTGAGACTTCTGTGAAATGTGGGTGCAGTCAGGATTGTGGCATCCAACGTGGCAACAGTGTTACGGCTTTGTGTGTTTGTGCATGTTAGCTGCTCTGTCATAAGCCATGCCGGCATGTGCGTGGGTGTCATGGCTAGCTGGCTAGCAGCACTGCGGTGCGTGACTGTGGCGTTGTGAATGTGTTCAGCCCGACAAGGGGAGGGACAGGTCAAGGACAAACAGCCAGGCGACCCGGTGCTGGGAGACGCCACTTATACTGGCAAAGTCTTCACTCTGTGACACCAGTGGGAGAATAAATCTGCAGCACTTTGGGGATGGAGGGAGAGGCTGGAGCACCCAAAGACTTTATAACAAAACAGACTTAAACTTTATAAAGTGTATTTCACACTTTGTCCAACACTTGCATCTTGCTGACCATTGCTGATGGCCAGGAACAATGGCTGGGATCCTTTCAGCTGTGCGGCAGCAAGAAGATCAGCATGTGTCCTACAGGGACGGAGGTAGCAGTCAGTGTTTGTGCCTGTCTTTCTGAGTCTGGCTCCTGTTTATCATTATATGTCCCCCACAAAGCTTGATGGTAAATCACACCTTCTGCCCAGTGCCTCTCTGCTGGAAGGTGTGTGTGTGGGACAGGTGTGTGCAGGTCCTGCAGTGAGCACTTATTAAGCTTACACAACATTGTAAGAATGGCATCATAGGAACACAAATTCAGTAATAACAGTGTCGGGTACAATTACACTGGCAAAACAGCATACTCTTCAGACAAGACACGAGACACAGGTGTTAACTTGTTCAGCACAGACATTTCTGTTGTTGGTGTTTAGAATTTATGCTTGTGTACAGAGGTAATTACATGACAAAGACTATTTAAGTCTATGCACATTAAATACCCTTTCATCTATCCTTCCCAATAACACTTTTATCTGTTAAAAATATAATCCCTTGATATTAGAAATAGCGCTTTAGTTTTAAAAAATCCTTTAAATATTTTAAATGCCTGGCCTGTCAAAATTTGTATCTCTTTCAGTTTTTAGTTGATTAAATATTGTTTTGGAAAAGGGTTTTTGTGCATGTTATGTACCTTCTGAGATATGACCTGACTCCTACTTCACATTGTGAATGTTTCAACTTTTTTTTCCATGTTCCTTCTTTGAAAAACTTTGAGGAAAAATGTGTTGAAGTAGCAGATGTGTGTTTTTCAAAGACCTAGAACACTACCATTTATTTATTCAAGAACATGCACCCTCACTGGAAAAAAAAAAAAAGTGCAAATGTAATGTTATCTCTTATTTTCTCCTGATCGCTTCCTGTTATGGTTGTGACTGTAAATTCAGAAACTTGTCTACCTTGGCTTTTGTCTCTTCCTTTAAGTATATATTTTCTCTCTCTTTTGATCTGTCTTCTGCATGTAGTTAAGGTTCATTTGAGAACACAGAGGCAAAAAGTTCAGTGCAGTTCTTGGCTCAGATGATAACATCTCCAGGGCGTTTCATATCTGCCATCACACTGCTGGGTCAGGGAGCAACTGAAAAACACAACTGGGTTTCTTTTTTTTTTTGTAAATGTTGCTGTGATACCTGTGAAACAAGCCCTTTATTTTCTGTTCACTTGCAGGTGGAGCTGTTCGCTGCATCAGAGTGCTCGCCGAGTGACACACACACACACCCACGCACAAAGGCCAGACGGGGAGGAAGTTGGGACGGGACGGCACTGAACATTTGTGACGCGCATCCAGGCAGCTATCACTGACCACGGTCGTCTCCCTGGACAGAGACGGGCAGACCTGCGTCTCCTTGACTACAGGCTTGGTCGCGGACGGGTGGGGGGGGGCAGGGTATGTGCTGGAGCTTGGCTGACAGGCCTGTGATTAGCCCGCTGGGCCTATCATCAAGGACCGGACAGCCACGCCGCCGTGACGACACATGGCGATTACTGTGACCGCAGGGGTGCTTGTTAATGATTAGCATGGAGGCTGCAATTCATGCACCCATTTGTTATTTCAAAGCCAGCTTTTCATGCATCGTCTACCTTCTTTTCTGTTTGTACTTTTTAGCTTTTTAGTTTGCTGATTGAAGCTATATAAGCTGTGTAGTTTTTACTACTTTAAAAACTCATTTCACGTTATGAGATCTTTGAAGATGACTTTTTGAATTTGCTGCGGAGGACTAGTGTGCAATTATTTTTGAGCAATCTGTGTGTGTTGAGAAGTGACCAGGTGGTCGCCATGGCAGCGACATATCGCATTGTGGTCAGCAGTGTGAATTGCTACAACAGTGTGGTGGTGGACCGGCGTAGCCAGCAGGCAGTGCACTACTGCACGGGGCCCTGCCAGTTGCAGAGGCACGGGCTGGACTGCACCGTTGCCCACCGTGGAACCTGTGCCGAGCTGCTGGAGGTCCCTTTGGCACCGCCCACGTGTGCTCGGCTCTCCGCTAGCCCTGCTACTCCCGGTGAAGACTGTCACCAGGCACTCCCGGCCAGATTAAAAAAGGGGTCGTCCATCCAGAGCTCAGCGAGCCTAAAGGACATCACAGGCGAGGCCATCAATCTGGCCAGCGGCAAGATCAAGGAATTCTCTTTTGAGAAGATCAAGTGTTCGACAAACCATGTGACCTTAAGAAAAGGGAGGAAGGTCAGACCTGACTCATTCAGCAGAAGGTCCACTGACTTGGACATCATATACGGCAGCTTTGTAAACGATGAGAACTGTCCGCCTTTTGGCCTGCTGCAGAAGTCTGTCCTGGAGGAGCACAAGTTGAGCCGAAGTGCTTCACTGGAGCACAACATGAACAACGTTGCCACGCTGTACCTCAACAGCCTAACTGAGGAAACGCTCATTGCCAAGATTTTGGAGAAGACCAAAACAGAGAGTGGTGCGTCGGGTGAGGACATCAAGGCCTGCCTTGACATCCTGCTCAAGTGCTCAGAGGACCTCAAGAAGTGCACGGACATTATCAAGCAGTGCATCCAGAAAAAGGCAATGGGAGGAGACGCGGATGACCCTGGGTCCCCCCAAGTGGTCTACCGCAACCTCATGGCCCGGCTGTCCAGCTACCTGCGTAGGCTCCCGCTGGAGCTGGAGCAGGTGCACGCTGGGCGGCTGGACCACGGTGACATGGCGGACCTTGTCACTGGCCTGCACAGCCTACACCAGGGCCCCTTCTCCCCACTCTTTGGTAATGAGCAGCCGCCCCGGTACGAGGACGTTGTCCAGTCCCCTCCGACTTCTGAGCCTCGCTCCCTCTCCCAGCCCCAGGACTCCCAGGAAGCCACCAAAGACCCAGCTAGCCACCCAAAGCCCATGCAGAACCTGTCGAGCCTGCCTGCCTACGGTACCGCCCCAGCCGCTGCTCTGCAACCGGCTGCCACAGTTACCGCAACCTCCGCGGTCCCAGGTCCCAGCCCTATGACACGTGCTCATGGCTTCACTTCTGCAGGCTCCATTCTCTCAGGCAGCTCCGACAGCATCTGCAAGGGCTCTATGGAGGCACTTTACATAGAAGAGGATGCAGACATGGGAAGGGCACTGGACAGAGACCTAAAGGGGGAGGCAAAGGCAGGCCAGGTCTCTTCCAGGAAGCCAGGGTCCCTGTTAGGACCTAGGACCGACACTGGTTCTAGCGTACACAGGGAGAATGGTGAGAATGGGCCTTTGTTGAAAGCAAACACAGAGTATCTGTCAGCACATGAATCCAACAATAGCTGTACAGCCCTCAATAATGTGAGCCCAGAGTGGAGATCCTTAAGAGGTTCTGTGCAGAGCAGTGGCAGGGATGACGATATTGACAAACTGTTGATGGATCTGGAGAGCCTCTCTCAAAACATCGATTTAGAGCAACGCCCCACTGCAAAGGGGCGTGACCTTCAGAACTGTATTCAGCCAACAGGCTCTCAGCAGAAGTCAACCTTTAGCCCAGGAAATAAAAACTTGACCTCTGTGAGTTCCACATCCCCGTCTGCTTCCCAGAAGGACTCCAGCGGGCCAGCCGAGGAGGACGATGGGGCACTGCTGCTCCGCATCTTAGAGAGTATTGAGAACTTCGCCCAGGAGCTGGTGGAGAGCGGGGCGGGCACTGGCACGCAGTCACAGGAATGTGAGGTGATGCGGCTCCTGCAGGACACGCTGGCCACCACCGGCAAGCCAGCCGCACCTCCAATAGCCATCACTACCTCCACTGCTACAAGAGAGACGGGCTCCACCTTGCTGATTCAGCAGACACCTGAAGTTATCAGGGTGAGTAGGAAATGCCCTCCCAGTTCGCCTTTCTGCAGTCATTTGGCCCTGTTTAATTTTGTGTATTTTTATTTGCATACGTATATAAATATGCTGCAGTGAAAGGCGTTGGGAAAAAGCTTTAAAGTTTTGACTGCCAAATATAGACACTCCATACTCGGTGGAATGTGCAAGAAGCCGCTTGTCACACCATTGTGGCTGGTGTGGCCTTGAAGGCAACAGTCATACTGTCGTCAGATTGAAGTAATGTGAGGCAATCCCACAGTGCCACCAGCACTAAGTTGCTACATACAAAGAGCTTGGTAAAGCTGCAGCCTGTGAAAGGAAACTGTGCAAAGTGTCTCCCAATTGATCTGATCCTAAAAGTGTCTTACTTTAAAAAAGTCTTTACACAAGGTCATTCTGTGAGTTTGTTAATCCAACCATCCATCCATCCATCCATCCATCCATCCACCAGTTTGCAAACCCTTCCTTTAGAATGGTTGACGTATTACTTTAGCATAGGTCCCCATCAGTCTTTTTCCATGACAGAAAGTGAGTTCATCCTCTGGAATGTAAATATGCCCTGTAATTGGATAATGAATGACCTTCTGGGACATGCATGAAATGGCTTAACCAGCTTCCATAATAGCCACTCGCAGTCACAGTTGTCCTAATAGCTGGTCTGTTTGGGCTCATGGAGAAATGGAAATGTTGTGTGAATACGTGTTCAGACTCCAGATGAAGTCAGTTTGCTGTGTAAGTGTTTTAGAGTAAATCCCACTTATGACCTTGGTGCTGTTCCTCTCCATCCTTCTCATCAGGCCTGCTCCTGCCTACCTAAGCAGTCGTGTACGGACAGCATGTAGGCAATACTTCACATATTTCCCACAAGGTTTCCGTTCAGGACGCTGACCTGACAGCGGAATTTTGTGGTTCTTCATTTTCTGATTTTTGACGCCTCTCCAGAGAAATATGAGGTGATTCCATCAGGCTGGTGTTCAGGGTTGGGAAGCTTCCCTTCCATGTTGCTTTCAGGTTTGACTTTTATCACGAACTGAGCATTAGATGATCTGGCTGTGGTTACTCTGAGCGTTTAAATTCTGAGTATGTTAAAGTCTGCTGATCCATCACTTATTCTATAAACATTACAACTCCTGAATATTCTGGATTATTGTGAACGAGCATTTTTTAAGATGGCCCTACTATGATAATTTAGGTGGAATAGATACTTCAGGGTACAACAGAATCACCCCTTCTGTGATTTGTACGTGGAATCTTTGTTACATTTAGCCATTATTGTCACATGCGGTTTTGTCTGGTTGGGTCTGATTCTACACGCCTGGAAATGTATATAAAAGCAACTTTGTTAGCTTCAATTTGCTGATGTTTGTGTACATATTTAATGCGTAACAAAACACAAACACTCGTGGATGCAGATGCAATGACTTGTTTAGTGAGCGAATCTGTGAGCCGAGCGCTTTTGTTGATTGCGGAGGATATATTTACATACACAGTGGCAGGCATTCGTGCCTGACCCAGGGCAAGTTAGCAGATCACAAAGTGACTCCTGACAGCTGCTCTGCGATCGTGTTTCAGGCTGCACTGGCTATCAGTGTCAAACTGTTTTCTGAACATTGATCATGAATGAACGCCCGGTAGAAATATAACAGACACGACGGGGATTGCTTATGGAGACGTGTTATGCTGTGAGGGCAATGATAACATGCTGTAATGATCTGGTCTAAAAGGTCTAAAAATAAAGTAAATTTGGATCCCGCACAAACCCATTAGACCCTTTGGGAGTGAAAGGCGTGCCTGCAGTGCAAAATCATCTGACTGGGAGGTCCCAGCAGCGGCATGGCGCTTTTCATGCAAGTGCCAAGACAAGTGGCCCACGGGGCCCGGTTGTTAGCTGGACACAGGTCAGCCAGGAGGTGACATGTTGCGCTTCGCTGTGCGTTCCGTGGGCCACCAGCAGCCAGTTACAGAGCCAGACCCCTTCAGTGGAGAGGAGAGACTTACACACACTCTGGGTTTTACTAGTTTTATTCAGCCAAACATGTAGCAAAGTGCGGTTAGGTAATCCATCTTGAAGGCAGAATATCAGTTCAGCCTCTGCAAGCTGCATCAGCATGTGGCTCACCTGTTGAGTATCAAGTGAATCCCCCCCCCACCCCCGCCCCCTAACACTGACCACCTGACTCTTCCCACCCAATGGCTTTTTCACACTTTATCAACTTGTTTGCCAAATACCGTGTGTCATTTACATAGCCCTGGGTGACCAACCATGCACACGGAGAGCCTCAGTGGGAGCAGATTTCTATTTCAGCCAATTCAGTCAATTTAATTTGACCACTCTCTTAATTAAATATCAGTGACATCATTGCTTATCATCGTTCTCCATGATAATTTGTCTGTGCTTAGTTGTTTTAAATTATTGAGTTACAAAGAAGAAAGTTAAATGTCTCGAATCACTCTCATACTTTGTGAGTAGTAACGTTATTATAAACCACCCATTACAATGTCTCTCCAACGTCTGCTTTAGAGCAGTGGCCAGGTGGATTAATGTGTAGAGCATCAGGCTGTGATGCTGAAGGCTCCCGGTTCGAATCTTACCCCAGATGCCAGCTGTCTCCTTGAGCAAGACACTGGATGAAAGCATCTGCCAAATAAATGTAAGATGTGTGGATAACTCACCAAGGTGTTTAATTCAGACCTGTTTTTAACTGTATTTGATGTGTAATAATAAATGAACAGCAGAAACTGGTGCCAATAACAAGGACTGCTTAGTCAGAGGCTTCAGTGATTGTTAACAAGAAATGGGTAAAAAGATACCAAATTTGTAAAAAAAAATGAAGCAACATCAATATATTTTTGTCATGCTTTTAAAATTCTTATTTAACATGAATAAAGCACGAGTATTACTGGAATGACACAGTAGTTATACAAAAAAGTCAATGTTTAATTGACATCAAGGAGTAATTAAAAGCAGAAATTGGCTGTAACAAAAACCTGCACCCGCTGGGGCCCTCCAGGACCATGGTTGGCCATCCCTGACATACTCTCTATGGGCAGATATTGGCTACGGTCCTTCTCTTTCCAGGTCACGGGTGACCTTAATCTCTGTGCACGTGTGCGTGCGTGTCTGTGTGTGTGCGTGCACGCACACGGTCTGGGTGAACATATTGCATAAACACACAAACTCAGGAGAGGAGCTGTTATTCAGTATATACGGTACGTCTACAAATAATGCTTTCTGTTTTGGTAAAAGTTAGTTAAGCTTGGCCCGCGGTACGTTTGCGGTGGGTCTGTGCGGTGGTGAAGGTTCACTGGCCCCATCAGCGTACCATCTGTAAGTGGCCAGGCGTCGTGAGCTCACCAGCATCTAAAGTGTTAACGGGATCATTTGGCTGGCCAAAAGACGGCCGTGAATGTGTTTACTCGCAGTACTATGGCATTCTGGAGGAGACGTGCTGTCGCCTGGGGGAAAGCAGAGCCGGCTTCTCTCCAGGGGCCTCCACCAGGAGCCGGAATAGTTCCACAGCACCTGATCTGCCTTGGCACCCGATAGCTATGCAAATGGCACTCCTCAGCCAGGAGTGGTGCCCTAATTAAACCTGTCAGTCTCAGACGTAAACAAGGCCCTGGGATGTCCTACCAACCGCTGCCCCCAACCTGTCCCACCAGCACCCCTGCCAAGCTGAGCAGCTTTACCAACACTGTATTACCAGTCATGGTGCCTGAAGAAGAAATGGAGTGAGACTGGAATGTGTTAGTCAGCTCCCAGAGGATTGCTGCTAATGTCAGAGTTGAGCCCATTGTGTACTGATAGAAAAGAGAGTCACTTCATTTTTCATGATTATTGGTTTAACATTCTGTCACATGTCGACAGAGGATAAAGAGAAAGCTGTTGGATTTCGTGTCTATGCCTTTATTTTGAAAATGACAGGAGGGTCCTTTTGTTGGAGCCCTTTAGCACGGGACTCGCTGAAAGAAGGCAGAGATGAAGGCAGAAAGAAGGCAGAGATCTTTGCTGATCCCGCACATACCTGGGCCAAGTGGTACCGGAAAACTCAGAAATGGGCCCATGGCCTTGAGTGGATGGCTGTCCTGGGGGTTCTCACCCAAGGCCACCACCTGCCCTTGGAAGCACCACAGGCTTGGCGGTTAGAGGAGCTGCGCGGCAGCTGCTGACACCCGTCAGGGCGATCTCTGCAGCAAAGGAGCGTCCGGCCTCAAAGGGGCCCAGCAGAGCCGGAAGAACCATACAGCCAACAGGTAGCTGAGTGAGGCCCTGAAGAGGAGGCAGGGCAGCTATCTCTGAGGGGACACATGCACCCAGCATTCCATCACAGTAATTAACAACCATTCAATGTATATCCATTCAGTTGAGGTCAGGAGTTCTGACATTTCATCAAAAATCTATAAATAACAAGCAAAGATATTCTTCAAATGAAAGAAAAGGTCGATCCCATTTTGCTTATTTGGTTAAAAAAAAAAGATCTTTTGTTTTCATTATTCTTAAATTACTTCCATACCCTTAAACAATGGCAGCATACTTAGTCCTTAAGCTTTTCATTATTGTGTTTTGTGGCTTTTGAATTGATAGTGATGCCTGCTGTTCATCTACTAATATGAGAAGATGTGAGCTGCTTTTTGCAGCTTGATTTATGGTAGTGATGACATCACAGCACGAGGGCCAACTGAAAACCTAAATGAGAAACACAACACAGCCCAGTGGAGGTGAGAAAGCGATGCAGCTCTTATTTGTATGGAAACCACCATACGACGGGTTTAGAACGTGAACAGGACGAGGCTTTGAGGGACAAGTGCGCATGTGGGTAGATGTAGAGAAGCGTGCGTGCATGTGTCGGGGGGAGAGGGGTGTCGTGTCTGTTCAGCTCGTGGGTGGTTCACTCTAGGTCAACATATCGTGACATCATTGCCACCGATGTCCGCTGCTCCGAGAGGAAATGAGGTCACATGGAAAACACCAGCCAAGAAATGAAAGAGGGCCCCCTCCCCCCAAACCAGCCCTATGACAACAGACAGGCCTGTTGCTATTTGTGAAAGGTCTCCAGTACAGAAATAATGGCCAATTGTGAGCATAAAACAACTTGCAACCAATGGCAACAAGAAACGGGTACAATGGAAAGAAAGTTAATTTGTCTCTCATCTAACTTCCTTTTCTCTTTATCTCAAATCTGGGAGAATCTGGAATCAACAGTTTTTCCACACTTTTAAAATAGAATAGTATGTAATCATGAAAACAGCTTAGAACAATCTGTTTCTTCTAATATCCGCCAAAACATAATAAAGTAGTGTTGAAATTTGGTGAAATTCATGTAGGCGATGAAGTCTCTGAACTGAAGACCCGAATGTGAGTGTTTTACATTAGTTCATTCCCAATCCCAACACATTTTTTTCAGTGAAGACTGCTCATACTCATCATCTCTGCTCTCAGTGAAATTCCCATGACCCAGGGTGTGGTAAGTCACTCCCTACAGACACACACTTGAGAAGGCAGAACCCTGAACAACAGACTCAGGACCTGTACTGGTTTTCCCACTGTTTCTTCTGCGCCGGACCCCCCCTGCAGGATAGGTGTATTCCTCACACAGGTCACACTCTCGGCTCTGGGCACAGCCTGGAATCCATTAAGCCGTGAGGGTCCCAGTCCTGCTGCCTCCTGGGAGATGACCAGAGTTGAGAGAGTTCCTGCTCCCTGCCCCTCCCTGTGTTGTTGAAAGGCTTGGAACTGGAGCATTACTTACACAGACTTTCATCAGCGTTATCAGTTTAACCATCGGCGTTCTGCCATATAACTCTTCTATGTTGCCAGCTTGCACTGAACTGCTGAACAGCAGCGTATCCGCTGTTACTGCAGCCCTTGACTATGTCAGTTTGAGCCCGGGGGCGTGGCCACTGTGCCACCTGTCTGCAGGTGCCCTGATCTGGCCATTGAGTGTAGTCGGTCACAGCCCTCTGCGCCCTGGCGCTGTTGCTACACCACTGTGCACCTAGCTGTACCAATGGCTGGAATTCGCCCTCCTGGGCGGAGGCCCAACACTTGTACCCCTCTGACTAAAACACAAGTACAGTGCTTTGGGAACCTCTGCTAGCCCATCAGGGCCATGTCAGAGGTGGGTGCACCTGGGGGCCCTACCCAAGCAGCAGCATGCCTGTAACCTAGTTCATGAACAGGAATGCACAGGTATGTAAGATACGCATCTTAGTATTGTGATCAACGACAACAATAGAGATTATGCCTTTTCCCTGCCTTCACCTCTCAGGAAATTTGGTTTTGATCACTTTCTTGGATCATATTGTGGAAATGTGTTCTAGTTTGACACCACATTTAAAATAAAAAGCACAAATGTATGATACACACTTTTAATAAGAAAAACCTATACTGTACATGGGACTTAGTCTAGACTGCCATCTAGTGTATAGTAGGTGTAAATGCAACGTGAAGAAACGTGGAATAGTGCTGAAAGTACAAGAAGAGGCAGGAGGACGGCTTTCATAACAATTGTTCAGATATGGGGTCAGGGAACAGAATTGAGAGGGGGTGTCCTGCCTTGAGAGAGACCATCACAGAAGTATAGAGCTGGTACCTGTCAATGAAGCAGTTTGTATGCACCCTACCTTCTCGCTGGCTAAAATGCACGTTATATGCTTTCACCTGCTACCATACTCAAATGCAGGTTCAGGGCTGAGGGGAGTGTCATTTGAGGTTGGCTCACAAACACTGACTCTTTGTCCACTGTGGACACTGTCAGTGGTGTAGCTGCCCAGGTAGCCAATATGAGGGTTCTGTCTCAGAAAGGACAGAATGTCACACGGTGTCAGACTTGCTTAACCTGCACAATTTATTTCCTTTAGAATTCCATCAGTGGGCATGAGACAGGAGACAAAACGGCAGAGACAGGTAGAATAATTCAAAGTAAGGCAACCCTAAGGGTGTTCATTCTCCCACAGTTCATCAGAATTTACTCAGGGGAAACTGGATCCTATATTTGTTCAAGAACATGTAAAATTAATCATAGGCACAGGTTGTATCTCAGTCTTTTACCTAGTAGAACTATACTGCTCCCTAGTGGCAAAAGGTAGGATTTTGGTGTGGTCTTCATGTGAGGGTTCCATACATGGATGGATCTGGTTTTCTGTCTGCAATCATAATGCTGGGCTTCAGATTCCTAAAGACCCAGTAGGGCCACTCTGATTTCCATAGCTGCCCTGAAGCTTGTGGGAGGGTATCTGAAGTGCAGTCCTCTTGTGATTAGACATCAATCTATAATCATATGTTAACAGATAAAGACCATTTTTAGATAGAAGTTACAGCTGACATGAATGCTCAGCTTTGTGTGTTGTATTTAAAGACTTGCCAAAGAATGGGGTTCACAGTGTCGAATTCCACACTGGCTCTTCCTGTCCAGGTGCAGAGTTATAGCTATAGTGATGGCATTTTGCGTTTCTATTTTCAAAACATCAGATTGAAAGGGTGGTGTGTGTGTGCATGTGTGTGTGTGTGCGTGTGTGTGAAAGTCTGCCCAGTGTCCGCTGCATAAATAAACTGCACGTTGGGTGGGTGGGTGGCATAGAGGTGGTGCCACAAGGGGAAGGGGGGGGTGTTATATCGTCAGTATGAATGACAGAGACGGTGCTTCCCAAATATCTCGTATTTATTATTTACAGGAGTACACAGCTCATGTGTGCATTTACCCTGCCTCTTTACTCTTAATTCAATCAGGATACTACAGGGGGGCTGTGTTTTTTAGTGACTGGGGACTGTAGGGACAGCTGTAATTTTTGCCCTTTACCAGTATTTTACACCTAAAACTATAAATTAATTAAACAGAAGTGGTGACAGAAAAAAACCGTCAAAGATGCTGGTGATGGCAGTTTTAATCATCGTTATCATTAGAGCTCATGGCTTGAGACCCAGTCACCACGACAACTGACACTGCCCAAACCCTCTCCCGATGGTCACTCCCACCTGCCTCAGAGCCGCACTGTATGCTGGGAGCTTGCGAATTACCAACCCGTATCAGTTCCACGGAGAGGAACACTGGTACTAACCACTTCTCCTTTCAGCACAAACAGAAGCGGCAGGCACAGGTGAAAGTTCCCTGTTGCTATACCGAGAAGGCTACATTTGACACCTGTCTCAAATTAATGCCATGCCACACACCCATGGTGCCCGTTCCGTGACCTCAGAATGAGCATGCTTTGTAGCGGTGGCCAGGGTAGGTAGTAATTACAGTTTTCACGTATCAAACTGCACGCAGCTGGGTAACATCTTCACGCGGCCCACTTGGCGTCATTTGCAGTCCGGACTGGTTCTGTTAGCACCGTGCTCCAGCTGTCACATGATCGAACACAGGCACGTGTGAATGTGGGTGTGAGTTGAATGCAAACTTGCATCACCCGCGTGGGCTGGCGCTGTCGTTGTCTGGGCTCCCATTTCACCTTTCAAACCACGCTTAAATTCTGATTAATGGCGCAACAAGTGTGTGAGATAGGGGGGCTGGACACAGCACTGAAAAGAGTGTTCAGGCATGGAACCACAGAGTAATGTGGGGCTAAGATGTGACGGTTATAGCTGACCAAGCCTGTTGGACCCCTGGCATCTTACTGTATGCGCACGCACATTTGTGAGAGCCACACGTTCGGTACCCGCCACCCTGCGGATCACACTGCCCTCCGCCCTCATCATTAATGCCCATGGCCAGGTTGGCAAATTGTGACAGTAAGGTGAAGAAGCTCTTGCCCTTTCATTTCATCAAACACTGATTTGTTTCAGTGAGCCTCAGCACAGCAAAGGTTAAATTTGCAGAATCCTCACCCTAGCCT
>JABJVR010000037.1:2535954-2553309 GCA_025773905.1 Chitala chitala | reverse complement strand
CTATCACAACGTACATGACAGAAAAATGTACACACACACACACACACACACACACACACACACACACACACACACACTCTCTCTCTCTCGCACGCACACATTCTGTAACATGATCACATGGTGCACCACTGTGCAGTTTGTGTGTCGTAAGCACAAACCTAGTCAGCCCGCGCAGCAGGTGGAAAACACGACAGGGTTTGCCTTGTTGTCTCACTACGAACAAAACCCATGTGCCCCCCCCCCCCTTAAAAAGTCTGCTGAAATGTTGCTTTCAGGATCGTCTTCAGTACGGTACAGTCACGTGCTGGCCCAGACAGAGAGACGTGCTGTAATCTGTAAAATAGAGTCAGTCTCAGTCCTTTTCAGTCTGTTTACTGGCAGGCAGTCTGAAGCTGTTTTAATTTACCTGGTGTTTTTCTGGTATTAAAATCCTTAAAAAGGGAATCCCACACTGGATTAAAATGTACAGATATGTTACAGTTTATTGTGTGTGCTCCTCAGGTGTCACGTGCATGAGGGAAAACAGGAGAGTTGTCTAGAGAAATTAAGAAAAATGTGCCCATTTTATGTCAGCTGGCATGAATGTCTTTTATAGACTTGGAGTATTTATTCAGTTATGATAACATTTTAGGAAAGACTGTGGCAGGAATTATAGTTAAACTATGTAGAGAAGTGGTTCTGTTGTGTAGGAGGGTCTCCTGGGGAGAGGGGGAGCGAAAGGGAAAAATAGTTAAGATCCCAAGGGGCTCTCACAGGAAATGAACTCTCCATCCTGTAGTTAAATCTGACCCCTTGGCTGGCAGTCAAATGGCTGTCCATCAGAATACCGCGGAGTCTCTGTCCCTGTGACAGTGGGCGGGAAAATGGGGGGGGGGGTTGTTCCAGCCAGGGCCTCAGACCGAGCAAAATGCACAACTTGCTGATTGTAGGATCCTGTGTTGACTTTGCAAGGATAGGGGGACAGCGCATCACACACCCTGACTGCAGCCCTGGGGGACACAGTGTGCTCGCTTGCACGTGTGTGCAGTCATGTGTACGTACTGCCATGCAAACAGAGAGCGAGAGAGAGAGAGAGAGAGAGAGAGAGAGAGATGAAATAGGCACTTGCTGAAGGAGTTCTCCCTTGGTGTGTCTGAAGCTGCATTCTGGACTCTCACAACGTGGCAAGACTGGCTCTATTATTAGTGTCGTTGTGGAGTGTGTGGAGGAGTGAGCGGAGCGGATAGCGTGAAGGAACTGCCGGGCTCTCACGCCACCCACCTACATTGCCGAGCGCCTTGTGTCGGACCGGGGACTGTGAGGGAGACTGCTCAAAACTTCCAGCCCAGCTGGGGCTTTCAGCACCTCACTTTAGTTGTCTTGGATTAAGGAAGAAAAAAAAAAAAATTTATTATTTTTTTTTTCCCCTGTTTAATTGGTCTGTTCTCCCACCGTGCTGTGAACCTGCAAAGGGCCCGCATTATTAACACGAAGCACGTGGGTGATTAAACAAATTGGCAGGTTGTGGAATGCAAGGTGAAAGGCACAGGAGTGGAAAACCTGTGCTTTTTCATTTTTTGATTTCTTTGCCCCTCCCCACGGGGGTGCAACTGTGCAGGTGTTGGGAGGAGGGAATGTAGGACAGCAGGCCTGACTGGGCTCTGCTGCTGAGTGACAGGGGTGCACCGTGACCTTGGTGACCCCCCCCCCCCTTCCAACCTGGGTCAGGATGCTGCGTTTGCACAGACTAAGGAAAAGGCTACCCTTCCTTGTGCACTTCCACGCATACAGAGTAAGTCACCGTGCCGCTTCCCGTCCCGCCTGTAGCCTGCTGATCCTCTGCGCTGCAGCTTCTTGCTGCTCTGCGGCAGCTCAGTCGCCGCTGGTGCGTCGGGATTGGGTGAGAGAGGAGGTTTTACTATAGAGGGCGTAAGTGTTGGACAGACGGACTTACCATTGTGCCTTTGCAGTATAAGGACTACACTGTTTATTCCTAGGCCTAGGTTTTTATTATTTCTGATTTAAAATTAATTACTTTTCCAAATACTTAGAGTTATTTGTAGGACATACTGGCTGGCTAGATTCTCCTTTGGCTCTGCTCTTATTGTTACTGGTTCATAAAGTGAAATATTTGAAGATCCAGTAATAATGTAGTGTGGATTACGTGTAGTGTGCAGTCACTAACATCCATGTATGATTTCTGTTCTGTGAGCGTTCTCTGTCCCGGGATTGTGATAAGTCTGATGGTCGCTATCCTGTTTTCTCTTCATCTTCTTTGAGTTTGTGGCTAATAGGTACTGCACATTGACATGTGTGTCTGAGTCAGACTAGTGCCCTTGTACCCTGAAATCTAGACAGTTGGCATAGGGGGCTGCTGAAGGGTGGCCAAGATGGAAGATGTGTTTGAGCTACATCTTCCATCTTGGCCTTGAAATTGACAGGTTGAGAAGATCTGGCTGTCTGCCAGTTTTGACACCTGAAATAGTGAGGTTGAATGATACACAGTAGTATTTTAATAGTGTTAAAGATCATTAAAATGCTTATTTAATGTCATTGGATCATCATTAAGATTTATGTTGTTTTTCTATTTTAATAACAACCGTTGTTTCAGTCAGTGGTCAGATCAAAGGTTGGCCCCTGGGCCTGTCTTAATTTTAAATGCGGGGTCCTTCGAGGTTCGTGGTACACATACCTGAAACACAGTTTCTTATGCTTGTGTATTTAGTGTTTAATGTCACATGATCCCACTCCTAGACCTCTGCCCCCCCATGGCCCCAGGAAACGTCTTTCAGCCGGAGGCACATTCCCCACTCCTGTGACAGAAGTGACACCAGCTCTCTGCTCCCTCCTGCTTCCACTCACTGCACTGTCAATATTTTCTTTTCTGATGCCCCCCCCCCCACTCCGCGAAGGTGTTTGCTGACGCTTTCTTTACGCTTCTCGCACATTCTGTGGCTTGTAACGGGCCTGTCTGTTTTATCTGAGTACGCTCCGTTCCGTGCAGGTGGCCCGAGCTCCTTGTGGTTTAAACCGCAGCACTGTCCAAAATCGACTCAGGATGTGGCATTAGGGTTCGACGCTGTCGCACTGGGGTCCTGTACTCCACAGGGCAGATGATAATAGTGGGGTTATGGGGTTATTAGCTGCTGTTGATCAGGTTGCAGAGAGATTTATTGGGTTCTGGGGAATGGGGGATGGAATAATAATACAGTGAAATACATAGAGACCATTATGAGACTGAGCCCTGGATCCTTCTCTTCCTACAGCTCTGTCAGCTTTTACATATTAGCTAGTACATGACTTTGTGGACGTGTGTGTTTGCTCAGGCTTTTAAATGTCCTGTGCTGATATCACCCATGGGCTTTTTGTGCATGTATGTACACGTGTGTGCACACGCGTGTGTGCGTGTGTACAAGCACAAGTCAGGCAAACCGGTATTAAACCATCCACAGGAAGTGACATCAGGCAGTTTGCAGCTGTCCTACAAAAAGGGACATTGTTGCTCCAGTGTCTCCTTGCATCGCACTTAGAGACTTGTCCAGATAACAGCAGGATTCCTCCTGTTTCCCACAGAGCCCAAAGGTCAAATGCAGCTGACGTTACTGCAGGCCTCCGAATGGAAATATGGCACTGTGTATGAACATGTTGTCAGCTTGTCGTTTTCTGTCTGCTGATTTGATTGGCCACCTGCCTGTAGATCTTCCACAGTGGTTAATGTGACTAATGTGACTCGTCTCTGACTTTTTATATCACAGGCTGGGGGAGAATAATGCAGCCTGTGGTGCCACTCTTCAGTGTGGTCTCAGCTGTATATCGGTTGGTTTACACGCCTGCCACAGAATGTTACCTTTGTTAGACACCGTGGACTTTATGCAGGACTTTCTAGGGTGGGAGCAAACCAGAGGTTAAGTGGAGAAGCCTCACAGCCTGTCTGGTTTGGAATGTCTGTATGGCACATAGGAAAGAACAGCCAGCTTTGGCCCTTTGCGTAACTCATTGTCCTGATTGAAAGGGTTGGGGGACAAAGGCCAAATCTGTGCTTAAGTCAATGCAGCTCTTCCAAGTAACCTGCCCCCCCGTTCAAACACGCCACCCCACTACTATCCCCTGCTTCCTGGTACGGCATAACTGGGACTATAAAAAGCTTTCTATGTGACAGGGATTCGTCACCCAAGCTCCCTGGAACAGGAGGTCATGGAGTTGCATGCAGCGAAAGGCACCAGTGAAGTTCCCAGTTCCTGAGTGTGCCTGCATGGAGCTGCATGTATCTAATGTGTGTCACGTGCGTTTTGACTTTGTCCCATTCTGCCTTCGGAACCTAAGAGTAATACGGATTTTGATAACTGGGAGGATCTTCAAAAAAGAAAAAAAAAATAAGGAGTTTTAAAATGACATCTTTCACTGTTCTTTTGTGCTGGAGAGACGTGACCAAACGGTCTAAAGAAATTATTAAATGACCGTTCTGAGCTTGTAACCTTAACTTCATTATAGCTGTGTAGTAGGACTGTGTGCTTGGCAGGTGGCGTGGGTTGGTTGGCAGGTTAATTGTAAACCGCTGACATTGAATAGGGTGGGAGGGAGCTTGGGGGGGTTGAACAGAGCACAACACCATCGCCTGGGCTGCAGAGGGACGTGGGGCCGCTTGTTTTCTCTCACGCCGGCTGCTGAGCTGCGGTGTGACAGCCCGCTTTGTGTCCCCGTGCCCGCAGGCCCTGGGCAGCGGCATGCAGTCGGACGAGGGCACGGACTGGCTCCTGGAGCTGCTCACGGAAGTTCAGCTGCAGCAGTACTTCCTGCGCGTCCGCGATGATCTGAACGTCACGCGCCTTTCGCACTTCGATTACGTGAAGAATGAAGACCTGGAGAAGATTGGCATGGGTCGGCCCGGTGAGTCTCTGCTGTGGTGGCGGCGTTTGCCCTTTGAAAACGGGGTGCACGGGTAGCGTCGCAGACGTACGTGTAGCACTCGTGCCTCAGAAGACTCTGGTGGCGCTTCGCGCTGTGACTTACCAGGGCAAGAAGGCGCGGGTGAGTCAGTAAAACGGTGCGAAAAAGCAGAACGATGACGAACAGAACTAATGTGCGAAGGCTTGCAGCTAACGTCCCATGTGGAGTTGTGATCCAGATGGCAGATGCAGTCGGGGGTCTTGGACGAGGAATGAGGTGAGAGAGAAAAGCGAGCTCTGTTGTTTTGCAGCAGCTGCTAGTCCCACGGCGGGTGTGTGTAGGGGCCCCGCGGCTTCGGTGCATCGCGGTGTCGTTAGCGGGAACCAGAGCCAGGTGCCGGGTCACTTCCCGCATGGTGAGGACCTTCCAGAACAAGGCAACACCTGCTGCCTCCAGGGCTGGTTTGCCTGGTGTATTGGCATCTCCTCCACCAACCACAGAGACCGCATTGGGGGTTTGGCCTGCTCTGCTTCCGCCTCACGTTATATATATATATAAAAAAAAACAAGCAGTGCATTCTTCACATAACTACACAAGTACTGGCCCAGAGGCAGCCCAGGGCAAACACAAACTGGCAGTTCTCCTAGTAGACAGTCTGCATGTGTGAGGGGATCAGCCCTGCACGTGGCCACTCGTGCAGACGTCTCCGCCACCTCATGAGCACTGTGGACCTCCGTCAGCTCTGTTTTAAACTTATGTTTGGCCCACACGGCTCTCTATGGCTTAGCTTCTGCTTGTACATGTTCTATTGCTCGTTCCTGTCCTGGATCATGCTCTTGGTTTCTGTGCTCCTGTACATCTTGTACGCGTCCAACCACTCTGTCGTTGGGGGACAAGTTTAAAATTTCAGGGGCTTGTAATAGCTGGATCTTTTGCCGTGCTTTTGCCTATTAGATAATAACTCACACTTTTGCTGCCTTTTGCACTAATTCAGGGCAAGTTGGTCTGTTATTATGGGTCATTCGAGAGGTAGTTGAGTGCTATGAATTCAAAGTGTTGGGTTGTCAAATCTTGTAATACTGGCACAACTTAGGAAGTCGCGGTCTAAAATAAAATGTCCCATACAGTTGTTCCTGTGTAGCATTTTAAACATTAGGAAATTGTAGGAAATTGACAGCATGAAAAATGGGGGCTGTGTGGTGAATATAGGCCTTGACATGTAGGCACACAGATTGGTTTTGTTTCCTCCTGTGACTCGCTGTTTTCGGTGTAAAGACAGGGTTATTTCACAAAAGCGGCGGTTTGGGAACAGACCGGATGGTTACAGTGCTCTGCTGATCAGTCGCGGTGGTGGGAAGCTGCTCCAGCGAGGCTTTCTTGTTCTCCTCTGGGTTCATGGTCCCTGTTTTGAGCAGTGTTTCTCTCTCTCTTTGACCTTTAAAGGACAGCGTCGTCTGTGGGAAGCAGTAAAGAAGAAGAAAGCCTTGTGCAAGCGCAAGTCCTGGATGAGTAAGGTGTGTGTACACACACAAACAAACGCATAAACACAATCACATGCAGAAGGTTGCATTGCCATTGATGTTCTAATAACTCATATTTTAATGCAGTTAATAAACTCAGGTTGCAGCAAAACTTGGACATGGATGGTGATAACAGGAAGACGTCTGGAATTTTGTCTTTCACGAGGCAGATGGACATCCCATAGCATCTGTTTTAGAGGGATTACGAAGCCCGCACACACACACCTGTGTGTATGTGTGTTTGCCACGTGCATGCCTGTGTGTCGGTCTCATGCGTTCGCTTCCTGCCTTGGCGAGGGGGGGGCACTCCTGATTGCACCACCAGCCCCATTCCACAGGAAGTGTGCTGGTGGGGTGAACTGAGTGCTTTTTGAAATAACATGTTTGTTTCTGTTCTTGGCAAGCCAGTGAGATTTTGTAATTGAACTCGTGTGTGTGTTTGTGTGTGTTTGTGTGTGTGTGTGTGTGTGTGTGTGTGTGTGTGTGTGTGTGTGTGTGTGTGTGTGTATGCGAGCGTGTGTGCGTGCGTGCGCGCATGTGTGTGGGGGAGGGAGGTGGTTCACAGTCCAGTCCCACATTGAGACAACTTCCCAGTTTATTTGAGGCAGCTTGTTTACTTAAAAATTTTTAAACTTTTTTTTATTATTTAGTGAAGTTCTCACCTTTAACTTTCCCATCTCTGCCACCAGGTGTTCAGTGGAAAGCGGCCTGAGGGCGACTTCCAGGCTCAGCCAGCCAGTACCTTCCGAAAGGCATCCCCTCCTCCTCCCTCTGGTGGCGAGCAACAGCAGGCCCTCACCTGCCTGATCAGTGACAAGGACCTGGAACTATTCGAGAAGCTGGGCGACGGCTCCTTCGGGGTTGTGAAGCGAGGCGAGTGGCTCGCACCCACGGGCAAGGTGGTGAGTGGGGATTGGGGACAGAGTACGGGCAGCCGCATTGACTGCTGGGTAATCACATTGCAAGGACGTGTTCTTTAAAAGCACATGCCTTAGCGCTGGATATCCTGTGGAATGTCACCTCAACCTCCCAGATTTTTTGTGTAGTTTGCATGGTCCCAAATGTTGCTTAATGATTATGAAATAGTCTTCACTGTATGTGTTTTTTAATATAGACTGTCACATTTGTGTGGGTTTGGGTGGGATTAATTTGGTGTACAACATGGGAGTGAACATCTGGTCAGAATCTCCAAGTAAACATGCACTGTCCACCCATCTGGCTTGTGGCGAGATGTCAGGGCTTTGATCTGGGAGGAGAACAAGCAGATGTGGGATCCTGGGCTGGGAACTGAGTCCAGACAGCAGTGAAGGAACTAAAATGACCATGTTAAGAAGTGGCAAAGAGCTTCACAAAAGGACCCTCTCATGCAGTGAGAGGCTCTCTGAGGGACGTCTTTGGAGGGGGCTATGGATGAAATGGAACAGGGGGGGCCTCTGATTCTCTGATACTGACTTTATGTACCTCCACTGCCTCCAGCTCAGTGTGGCAGTGAAATGCCTGAAGACAGATGTGCTGAGCCAGCCTGATGCCCTGGATGACTTCATCCGGGAGGTGAACGCCATGCACTCGCTGGACCACCAAAACCTGATCCGCCTCTATGGTGTGGTCCTCACGCATCCCATGAAGATGGTGAGATGCATCTCAGTATCGTGAGTCTGCCAGAAGCAGAGCTGAGGACAGGTTATAGTGGTTTATCTGAATCATCTGTGTATTTTAAGATTTTTGTCGCCGCACGCGCATGTGTCTGTGTGGACTCCAGGTGACGGAGCTCGCCCCACTGGGTTCGCTGCTGGACCGCTTGCGGAAGACCCAGGGCCACTTCCTTATCTCCACGCTGTGCCAGTATGCCATCCAGATTGCCAGTGGCATGGCTTACTTGGAGTCCCGCCGCTTCATCCATCGTGACCTGGCTGCCCGCAACATCCTGCTGGCCTCCAGCGAACACGTCAAAATCGGAGACTTCGGCCTCATGAGGGCGCTGCCCAGCAATGACGACCACTACGTCATGCAGGAGCATCGCAAGGTTCCCTTCGCCTGGTGAGTGCGTGCGTCTGTGTGTGTGGACTGATCGTGTAAACATGTTTTAATGTGCTTTGGGATTTGTGAATGTCTGATTACTCAGAATTGCTTTGTACATAATGGTTGAAAAAGGATCATACTGAGTTTTGTGATTAAAAATATGTTTAGATGACCATATGATGTACTGTGACTCTTATTTTGGCAAGCAGGTGGAAACTGACTGACTGACTGGCTGACTGACCATATAATGTGAATGCCTTGCAGAATCTTCTCACTTGTCTTGCTTTTCTTTCCTCAATCTTTCCTTGTCTCCCTGTCCCTCTCTTCTCTTTCGTGGTGTAGGTGTGCTCCTGAGAGCCTGAAGAGTCGCACGTTCTCTCATGCCAGTGACACGTGGATGTTTGGCGTGACCCTGTGGGAGATGTACACCTATGGCCAAGAGCCCTGGCTTGGCCTCAATGGCAGCCAGGTGAGGTCTCTCCTCCCCCCCAAAGACAAACACACACTGTATCTGCAACTGGGCACACGAAATTGTCTGTGTGTAAACTTATAAATAGAAGTGTATATACAGTATGTTGTAACAAAGTCCATGATTTAGTATGATGTTTTTGCATGTCCGTGTGCCCACAGATCCTGCACAAATTGGACAAAGAGAGTGAGCGGCTACCCAAACCCGAGGATTGTCCCCAGGACATTTATAATGTCATGCTGCAGTGCTGGGCCCAGAAGCCCGATGACCGACCCACTTTCATGGCTTTGCGTGAGTTCCTGGTGGAGGTGAGGCTGGCATGGCCACTGTAGTTGTTCTGCTGCTCAGAGCATCTGCTGTTGTACCTTTTGAAAAGGTACCTGAAATTAATTGCTATGATTAAACATACGTGAAAAATTACGGGTAGAACTTTTGGGTGCCAACTTCGCGATGAGCTTGTAAAATCTCCATTAACCTAAACAGCAGCACCAATCGTGTGTCTGACCTTGGAGCAAGTTTGACTGTGGCATGTGGATGAATATAACCATATGGTGGTGTACCCCTCTTGCGCCCCTAGACCATGCCCACCGACATGAGGGCCCTGCAGGATTTCGATGAGCCGGACAAGCTGCTGATCCAGACGAACGACGTCATCACCATCATCGAGGGAAGGTTTGTGCTCAGGGGCTGAACTGAAAGTGACCTCAAGGTTATGAGGCGTGTAGAAACCGGAAGTGCATTACAGTAGAAGACATCATAAGCACATAAACACTCATAGTGTGAAATTATCTGTAGCCCTCCACATAGCTCCCAGAATAACTAATGCGTACATCTCTGGGTGGGGACAGCATTTCAGCTTAGTGGTGTTACATGAAGAGCTCATCTCTGAGTCTTCTTTTAATGAAGAGAAGACATGTAGAAGTTAAGAAGAGAAACGGAAAGGATTTAACCACCGAGAGACCGAGTGGACTGTGGCTGTGATGTCCTGCATACCAGTAAATAACACAGATGTGTAGAATTTGTAAAATTACACAAGGAGGCTCAGGCAGTTGTCTGAGAAGCCCTAAAACCTGAATGGTCTTTGTTAATATGTAGTCTTAGAGAGCTACAGCTGTGAATATTTAAAAGCAGGGTATTCTGTTCTGTGAGTGTTTGTAGAGGCAAGAGCTCTGGACTCCATTTCTGATTTTCATCTTTATATATAAAGTTCTATTTTGAGGTTAGGATATATGGTGTCTTAGTACAGCACAGTTGAGCCTAATGCTCTTCTTATATACTAAGAACATTTTTTTTTTCCCCATTGGTGGGCGCTATTGTACACAGATGTGATATTGTGCTCTTCTGCAGCAGCCTTACCAGGAACGGACACAATGCATGAGTAGTGTGCACAGGCACAAAGGCTGGGGGCGGGACCTCACCTAAATGTGATCCTATGTATGTAGTCATCCTGCTTGGGCGCTCTTGGTCAAAGTGTATCACGAGGGTTTTTTTTTTTCTTATTAAATATGTATATATACTTCTTATTCACTCACGTGACTTGTTGTTTATCCACCATCTTTTAGGGCAAGCTAACTGATTAATATTAATGAAATGTGCATCAGGCGCTTTATTGGCCATAGAATGAAGCTTCAGGTAAAACACCAGGGGATAATACAGTACAAAACATTAAATAACCCTGTTCTAGAAGAGCAAAAAACAAACAGAATGTTATTTGCAGTGTAAAACATGTATGATCCTTACATGATGACAGGCCAAAGTAATCTCCTTTCTTTAATGACTTTATATGAAGGGGAGCTAACAAACAGTCTTACAGTTGGCATGGAATAAAATGCTTTTTCTCTCCATCTGCACAATTGGAACAGCCATTCGTCCACCAGAAAAGTACTGTTCTTTTTTTTTTTTTTTAGTTGTGCACAAGTAGACTCAGTTGCACTGCTGTTTGTTTGTCTACAAAGCAGCCTAATGTGAGTGATAGTCTATGTGTGACATCATAGGAGAACTACGTATTTGGAAGAAAAATGTCAACCACCTATAAGTGAATTCTCATTGTATTGTCACTGAGGTGACGAGGCCTGCGGTTGTGTCTTTCTGATGTCTTCTTTAGGGCAGAGAACTACTGGTGGCGAGGGCAGAACAAACGTACCCTGAAGGTGGGCCAGTTCCCCCGGAATGCAGTGACCTCAGTGGCCGGTCTGTCGGCCCACGATATCAGCCGCCCGCTGAAGCACAGCTTCATACACACCGGCCATGGTGACACCAACCCCCATCGCTGTTGGGGCTTCCCTGACAAGATTGACGAGTAAGCCTTGCTTATCGGTTTCCTTAGGTTCCTGGAGAGGGCCTGTTTTCCTTGCATCATAGAACTTTTGTATTTTTGTTTTATAGAGGACGTGCCATGGTAGCAAATATTAGACACCAGTTATTTGCATAAATGATAAATGTGACATGATCTGTATCCACACAGAGGTGACGTAGTAAGGTGTGTACTGCTCTGGTAAATGAATGGGAACCTTAGCTGTTTTATTATAACAGCTGTGATAACAATAACACATTGCTGAGTTCACACAACACTCTTTTGGCTGCTGCTTGGTTTCATGTAACGTTTATTGCTAATGGGCTGTCTGCTGTCTGCACTCAGCTCTTGGTGCAGTGTTTTAACAATCGTTTGATCTTCCAAGGCATATATAACATACGTGACCTTGTAAGTCACACTGGGAGTTGTAAGAGTTGTCCAGACTGATGTGGGCTGGTCTGGCGTCATCTTGTTCCTTGTAAAAATGACATCTGTACAGGTCTACTGTTGCTCTGTGATGTCTGAGGCATTTTCAACAAAACCTGCCTTCTATAAAACATCTGAGTGGTGGTCTCGGTTTTGTTCTGTGTCGCTCCAGTCTGTACCTGGGCAACCCAATGGACCCTCCAGATGTCCTGGGCTTGGACCCCAACACTGCTCGACCAACTCAGCTACCTGGACGTGCGAAAAGTGAGTTCTTGCCACTGCTTTCCTTGTATGTATAGATCCTAGTTTTCAGTCTTTCAAAGCACCTGACCAGCTGAAAACGTAAGTGGAGCAGGATTGTCAAGGTGAGGCATTTCAGGGTTTGGTTCTCCAGGTGCGTTGGTGGTGGTGGAGGGCCGATCATGGGTTTACACTTTAGTTTCAGTACAGTTCTTCCTCCAGGCTCTGGTGCGTGTTACTGGCTCTCTCCCTCCTCTTTCCCTCTGTTTCTCACATTTACTCTGTCTTCATTTCCCCCTTTGTCTTCCCTCTTTTGGGTCTCTTTTCTTTGGTTTTGCCTGGCCTTCAGATGACAGTAAGGCTTGAGGGGGAGTTCGGGTCCCCAATCACGACCGGCCTTGCGTTCATGCTAGTTTTTGGGCTGAGACTGTTTTAACCTCTTCCTCGCCCAGTGATAACCACATTTCCCTCTCCCAAGTTTGGACCTGATTATGAAATCCTTTACATCTCTAAGGTTTGGGTCTTGTGCCAAAGTTTTTAAGCCTCATTTTCCAGAATTTTACCAAATTCTTGAACATCATTTGACTGAACATGTACAACCCCATTCCAAAAAAGTAGGGATGTTTTGTAAAATGTAAATGTAAATCATTGCATTTTGTTTTTAATTGCTTGTTACATATATTCAATAGCATAAAACACAGAGACAACATATTTACACATTTCAAAAATGTTGGGACGGGTGCAAGAAAACCATGAAAAATAAAAAAACTGATTGAAACATTTCACAGGTAAAGAGGTTAATTGATAAACGGTGATAGCCTTTCAAAAATCCCTCTTTCATGACTCAGTCCTTTAAAAGCAAAGATGGGGACTGAGTGTGTGTGTGCGTGTGTGTGTTTGTAGAGCCATGTTATGATCCGGTGACTGATGACGAAGACTCAGCTTCATTGGGCCTGAGACGCCTTTCTTTGAAGAAGCCAGTGGTGAAGGGTCTGAAGTTGAAGCCAGCTGCCTGGGTGTCAGGCACCAAAATGGGGGAGCGGCAGGGTCATGTGGCCCGGACTCCAGGTAGTACCTCCAGTGACGTTTCCCTTATAGACTTTGAGGAGGAGGTGCCTTCTGTCACTCCTACTCCTTCCCCCGTGGTGGAGATGCAGTTCCCCAGTTTGGCCAAGCTGGCTTTGGAAGGAGACTCCATACTGGACAGCACACCTCCCCAGAGTCCCTCACGAACTTTACCCCGTCCCTTACACCCCACTCCTGTGGTGGACTGGGACTCCAGACCCCTCCCCCCACCTCCGGCCTATGACGATGTGGCCCAGGACGATGAAGACATTGAGGTGTGCTCCATAAACGAAGCGGAGCAGGAAGAGGGGGCGGAGCACAGGAAGGATGTAAACACGCCTTTAGGATCTCCACCCACTGACACAGATGCTGTCAAACCCATGGTGGAGATCACTGCTTTCCCCCCTTGTGGCAGGAGTCAGAGCAGTAACTTCTTGCAGTCAGCTGAAATCTTTCAGGAGCTGCAGCAGGAGTGCATGAGGAAGTTGAAGGTGCCAGCTGGCACTGCTGCCACACTCTGCTCATCCAGTCCCCCTGGCCCAGATGCCACACTCTGCCAGATTGTCCTCCCATTCTCCAACGACAAGCCGCACATCCCACCGCGGGTGCCAATTCCCCCCAGGCCCGCCAAACGAGGCGAGCTCTCTCCGAACTCGGGGAGAGACGAGGACTGGGACCGGCCCCCCCAGGTACCTCCCCGGGATCCATTGTCTCAACCAGGCTCCCGCACACCCAGCCCCATGGGTCTCGTGGCAGGGTCACCCCAGCAACGTTCCAGCCTCTGCTCCTATCTCTCCACCTCCCCCAGCAAGCCCATGGCCACCACTCAGAGCTTTGCCTCAGACCCCAAGTACGCATCCCCCAAGGTGATCCAGGCACAGGGCCGGGAGTCATCCAAAGCTCCCTGCATCCTGCCCATAGTGCGGGATGGGCGCAAAGCCAGCAGTACGCACTACTACCTCCTGCCAGCGCGGCCTGCCTACCTGGACCGGTATGAGAAGTTCTTCCGGGAGGCAGAAGGCTCAGAGGAGCGCCGTGTGCCTCACACCGCCACAGTGCGGCCCATGGTGCAGACGGCGCTCCTGGGACCGTATGCGGATGTCAAGGCCAACTTCTCCTCCAACAATAACAGCAGCTTGGCCAGCAAACCCAGCCTGAGGAATTCCTCCAGCCTACCTGGGGGAACGGGCGATTGGCAAGCCACGGACACAGAGCATAGCAGCCCTGTGGACAAAGTGCGGCAGGTGAGTGTGTGTGTGGTGGACGTCTTCACAGCAGAGAGGGAGCAACAGGTCAATTACTCACTTTAGTCAGTAAAATCAGCTGATACTAATTTGTCATTTTGTCACTGCTGAATTTTATTAAGGTACAAGACAGTGTGTATATGAAGGGAGGGATAACTCTAACACACACTGCCTCTGTCTTTGTGTATTTTCGTGTTTAATTTACAATCTGTGGAATGATTCAGATTATTGATCTTTTTCCTGTGTTTAAACAGCCACAGCCTGTTTTCTTTATCGATGCGTAGGTGCAGGAGGCAGTCCACGGCGTGACAATAGAAGAATGTGACACGGCCCTGCGCAACCACAGCTGGAATGTACAAAGGGCTGTGCACTACCTGAAGGTGAGGTCACTTCCTGCCCAAGTAGTGATGGGTCTTACAGAGGAGAACGAAGAGTCTTAGTACGGATGAGTCTTAGTACCACCCACATGGTTTCAGTTTTAAGCTGGAGGAGATGAGTAACCTGTAACTGTGTTCTCATTCCTGTCAAATATATGTTGATTAATAATTGGTCTTACTGAGTCACTGATGCAGTTTCAATCAAGATATGCAGTGGCCGGGCCCTGCTGTTGTAGTTGTTTTTAGTCATGGGATATGCCGTCTTGTTACTGCAAAACTTTACAGTTCAAAATGCTCCTTATAAAACCAATCATTTCCATTAATATTAGTCATGTACTAATACTTTGACTTGTGTCCTTTTTTTTTTTTTCTTTTTTTTTCCACATATCTAAGTAATGTGTGAAAGGTAATTCTGCCAGCGGAGTCAGAGTATACACATTAGGCCCATCCATCAGTGGTCAGTCCACTGCTCATTACGCCTATCTGTTTAACCTGCAGGTGGAGCAGCTTTTCTGCCTTGGCCTGAAGACCAGGGCAGAGTGTCTCAAGATTCTGGAGACGTATGACTGGAACCTGGAACAGGCCAGCAGCCTGCTTTTAGACCCATACAGCTCGAGGTAGACTTCACCATTCCTGGGCTCATCATTGTGACTCTAAAAGAGAGGGAGCTTCTGAAAGAAACTTCATACAGGGGTTCCAAAGGAATATTACTTTTGTATTAGTACTAGTTGATGGTAAAGTATGCTACATGGCCAACTGTATGTAGACACCTAAACATCACACCCATACATGCTTACTGAACATCTCATTTCAAACTTGGACAGTAATATGGAGTTAGTCCTCCCTTTGCTGCTATACTCTTCCTGGAAGGCTTTTCACTACACTTTAGAACATGGCTGCAGGGATTTCCTTCTGCTCTGTCACAAAAGCGTTATAGTAAATTTAGGCACTGATATTAAGTGATAAGCCCTGGCTTGCAGTCAGGATTCCTGTTCATCCCAAAGGTTTTTTTATGGGATTGAGGTCAGGTCTGTGCAGGCTAGTCAAAGTATTCCACACCAATCTTGGCAAACCGTTTTTGTATGGTCCTTTCTTTGGGCCCAGGCACGTTGTCATGCTGAAACAAGGAAGGGCCTTTCAGAAACTGCTGCCTCAAAGTTAAAAGCACACGATTGTCTTGAAGTCACTGTGTGCCTTAGCTTCAAAAGTTCTCTTAACTAAGAGGCCTTGCCCAAACTATGAAAAACAGCCCAGGACTCTTTTTATCCTTCACCAAACCTTATACTTTCAGGCAGATAGCATTTTCCCGACATTTGCCAAACACAGATTCATCCATCAGACTGAAAGATCATGGCACATGATCCATTGCTCTGAGAGCATTTCCACAGCTTGAGTGCAACATCAGTATGCCTTTCGCCACTCTAGCTACCATCTGCCATTGCGTGTGTGCAGTTCCTGGGTGAGCTTCACTGTGACCCATTCTAATGGGTATGGCTAGTGGGCGTGGCTGACATGGCTGAACCCACACATTAGAAGAGATGCTTACATACTGTTGGCCATGTAGTTTATTTACAGTCTGTACTGTGCTTTTGGGTTGGTGAATGAGAGTAACTGTCCTAGGTGTGAAACTCCACACTGACATCAGAGGGTTGTGTAACAATTAACAGAATGAATGTTTACAATGCTTTACAGCGCAGTGTACAAAATGGTCTACTCGCTCCTAAAGAACACTCATCTTTTTTTTTTCTTTTTGTCTTTTTTTCCAGACGGTAACAGCTGTCTTTTAGAATCGTGATCTTTATGTTTCACTCCTCGGCATCCACCACATCTGAGTTTCCCACCCTGTGCCCTGCTACTCTCGCCTGTGTAAAGTTGGCATTACGGCAGCTGAAGTGGCACGTGACCGCGGCAGTGGGACTCTGTTGGAGCCCGCCTGGGTTGTTCCTGCATGGTCACTGTCCGCCAGTCCAGCAGTGACTGTAGTAACTGATGTGAAATTGCAATATTTGTTGTATGTTGGCTATACTTCTACAGGGGATTTTGTAACAAGATAAAATATACAGAACTTTATACAAATATAAAGAGATTATACTCTATATCAAATTTTAAATACACATTTTTTATTTTGGAGGATTTTGTAAAGGGACGAAATCTAACAGAAACAACACATTGGCTGCTCTGTCCTTATGAAACCCTTCTATTTATGAGGCTTTTCTGGCCTACAGTCACCCACTGGATATGTTTGTGCTGCCCCCTATTGGGCATTCTGTTTTATAGTTTACTAGAATAAAATAGCTCATGTGTTCTTAGCTTCATGGCTTGTGAGCAAAAGCAGGGCGACCCTGGTACAACACACTCACAGGGCTGCATGATGGGCAGTATGGATAAGCAGCCAAAGAGGGGAAAAAAAGGCAAGGGATCCAGCTTAAGTCAGGCCACACTGGTGGAGTAATATTCACAATGACAAATCAATGTGCAAAAACCCGGGGGAAGCCAGGTGTGTTGTCATAATGAGCTCTCAAACAAATGCACTTCTAGGTCAGGTGAGGTAATTTTCACACGTTGTAAGCATAGGAGGGTAAAGTGTGGGACAAAAATTTTAACCAGTTGGCATTTTCACAGGAACAGCTGTGCACTACGTACAGAGTATTGTACTGCACAATGCATGCAGAATCATACTGTAACTGTCATGGCAGATGAAAAGCATTCATCTTTATCATTGGGGGGGCCCCCCCCCCCCCGCACAAAGTTGGGGGGGGGGTGGGAACGATAGTGAAGGGTCTTGGGTGAGGGTGGGGGGGTGTTGGGTAGTGAGGGTGGGGGTGGGGTGGGGTTT
>JABJVR010000037.1:2520898-2535854 GCA_025773905.1 Chitala chitala | reverse complement strand
AATAATAATAATAATAATAATAATAATAATAATAATATAACGCAACCAACGACTTTCTACTTTGCAACGAGGATGAAAAACAATGCTTCGCTGGTCTGGTTGTGAAATCGCGTGTCCATTTTCCCGCTAACTTCTCGCGATATTATCTTCTCCTGCGGTGACCACGTCACACCGACACACAACTGGAACAACATGGCGGAGCGCAGGAGGCACAAGAAGCGAGTCCAGGTATTCGAAAGAGAAATGCTGGCATGTGTTATTAGTTTAACGGTTTTGTAAGCCGTATGTTGTGTTGATGATCCGGACAGTCTATATTTGCTGATACTTCGGGAATTATGCAGATAATTAAGGTGCAACGTATTAAAGAAACAAATAACGTTGACTCCTCTGGTCGGAGGTTTTTCCTGCAGGAAGTAGCTAGTTTTCCGTAATGTCGAGGAATTGTTTTGTGTTTGAGACAGTTATGCCTACCTGCATATGAATGTCAAAGCGTTGTTTGGCCAAAACCATTGTTGTAGTTACTCTGATAATTCAATATCTAAATACCCGTTGATGGTATTTGAACATGTATTTACCTTTCGTTGTTGTAAGACCAAAAACATACGTTTTATTTCCAGGTAGATTTGGGTGAATCTCAACTTAAATATTTTTTGGTTTCATACCAGAGTTCTGGTGTTACATAAGCGAAATAACAGCACGTGTACTGCATGCAATAATATTGTGTGCTTAAGGACATTTCTGTGATTCCATTTGTGATCTGTCCGTTTGTCTGTCTGTTCTTTCCAGTCCGTCTTTCTAGTTATTAGAATGATGCATTAGCAGCCGTGTCCAAATGTACACGATGTACTAAAGTAGGCTGGTTAATCACTAACTAAATTATGATGCGACGCGTGCTTTTTCAGAGCGGACCGTTACTATCAGGGAAAGGTGACTAGAAAATGTTGGACTTGTACGTATGCCTCCTTCTACAGTTCTGCACCTGTGGAACGTGTTTTTTCTTAACACGATCAAGATTTACTGAATCCATGAATGGTTATACGCCTCACGAAGTCGGGAGAGGAAATAGTGTTCCACGCGTTGGAGCGCCTTTGTTACTTTGAAGTTGTGTCGGCTTTGTTCTCCAGGACTATTAAAAACTTTAGACGATTTGAAAGTGGTATAATATTTTAAAAGACAGTTATCGTGATTTCCTATGCTCCATCAGAATAAATGTTTTGAATTCAGGTAACATCTTAGTTTGCATTTAGATCAGATGCTTTATGGTGTAATACAACTTCACGTGTATAAATACGTCCTATTTTTACAGTAAAAACAGCTTTACTGTAAACCATTTACTAATAGTTTTAAAATGTTTCCCTGTCATGTATATTTTTGGTTTTGTTGAGTTTTAAAAGTTTGCATGCTGTGTTATTTATTAATGAATGTTGTGGTATGAAGTTTTTAAAATTGTGTAATCGGGTTTTTGTCAACCTTTAAGTTGGATGCTGGATTTTTTTGTTGCATAAAGGCTGTTCTGCCTCTGCGACACTTGTCAGTAAGTGACATTTCACTCTGGGTTAGTGTAAGTCACAGTAGGCTGACATTGAAGCAGCCTCCGAACCACAACTTCACACAGATGTGCAGAAGGTGTCTGTCCAGGATTGAACAGGTTGAGTGGTGAGATACACACCCTTTGTTGTTTGCAGTGTATAGCTGTGGGGCTGGGGTGGACCATTATGTTCACTTTCCACTCAGCAGTTCTTACATGGCAAATGTTATGCAAAGTACATATAGACCTGTCCTAAAAGTAGACAAAGCAGGTCTGTGGTTGGAAACAAGGACCTCTCAGTCTGAATCTGCCAATTATTGGCATGTTTAGGATCTCGGCATAGACAGAAACATCACACTGCAGTCTTCTGACCCATGAAAGAAGCACTGTCGAACTTAATCCCCGGCAAAATAAGGCACTCTGATTGGTTTGTGGCTCCTCTCCCAGCAGATTAAGTAAGGTGATATTAGGACAGAGTAGGGGCTTCACATTAATGAAGGTGGCCTGCCTCAGTACTGTTTATTTTACAGAAATATTTGACTTAGTTTATTTGATCCAGCACATTTTTATGAGATTGTTTGCTGTTATATATTAAGGTCAATGTAATGTGTGCATAGTTATTACCTGTAATGTGCTAGTAGTGTGGTGAGATGCATTGTATGCTTTATAAATAATCAAATCAATAAATTGTCAGATCAGATAGTGATAAACTTCACTGTTTAATGAGAAAATTATTGCTTGGTTGTAGTGCTAGGCCATAAAATGATAACGATAATTATTGCCATTTTTTTCTTTTCGTTTGGATATCACATGTAAAACTGGACACAAACAAAACCAGTATGCAAGATATTTGTTGCTGCCAGCAGTGTAGCTTTTACACTTTATTTGCAATATTTGAGATACAATTGTGCTTTAACCATGGCTATTTAATCTACTGAGTGCAATTATTTTTATTGAAAAGTAATCCTTTGTTTTTGTGTTAAGCAATGCTGATTGCATATAGTTTATTGATTGGTAATAATGTTAAGATATAATGAGCATGTTGGTTTATTCACTCTGTAGTGGTAAGATATATGATCTTTGAAAACAAAAACATCAGTATGAAATTCTATACCCTGATAGATCAAGATCAGTTAATACAGGAATAAAGTTGCGATAATATTTTTGGTCATATTGCCCAGCTCTACTCAGTCATAATTTAACAGAATTGCCTCGCTGAAGAGTTGCTTCATGGTGTGTGGGTTCAGACTCGTGTTATTTGGATACATGATTATCTGAGCGAGTGTTTCATGCGTTCTTTCTTATATACACTTTGGTTTTGTATATGAAATAATCACTGTCATATTTACTAATTCATACATGCATCCATTTTCCATACTAGTTATCCTGCACAGGGTCATGGGTGAGCCTGGAGCCTATCCCAGGGAACTTAGGGGACAAAGCAGGCACTCTGAAAAGAGTGTCAGCCCATCACAGGGCACAGTGGCACACCCATTCGCACACTATGGGCAGTTTGGAAATGCCCGTCAGCCTGCAATTAGGGATATAGTGACACACCGTGCCACCACGCAGTGCCATGCAAATGAGTGATGATGTGCACCATGGAGATGGACGACGTTCAGTCACGCGCACGTTCTATCACACCACAAAAACTATCACAGTTCCAACCAGTCATGCTACTCTTTTAAGAATGAACACAAAAAAGTGTGCACAAAAAAGGAACAGCAAGGTTGGTTCAGATAGTGGAGTAACTCACATGCTATCTTTTGGATATACAAGAGTCATGGAATGGATAAGTGTCAGTACAAGCAACAGCTCAGTAGCCACAAAAGCTTTTAAAAAAGGAGATGGTGAATAAGCGATAAAAGGATGTAGGTGGTGTGGTGGTCCTTTGGCTGTGTAAAGTGTACTGTAAACTTTGCTGAAAGTGTTTGCCCAGTTAAACTGGAAATACTACAAACTTATTTTTGCCTGAAGCAATACCATCCATTCTAAACATACAGAATGCAAACCCTTGCAGTCCCAAACACCAGCAACATCAAATGAATGAAACCATGTCATGGCAAGAGTGTACTGTTATATAGGTATTTGTAACTCATGTCATTGGACTGGGAGAGGAAGCCCCTGAAGGACTTCTCCCTGTCCTTCAGGGGCTTCCTCTCCCAGTCCATGCAAACTCCTCACATGCAGGGCAGTAGTGGGATTTAAACTCCCAACCCTGGAGGTATGAGGTAACAGTGCTAACCACTGAGCCACCATGTCCCCTCCTTTTGTATACATAATGGAAAAAATGTTTGTTTGGCAATCCATCAATCATCTAACAGGTTATCCTGTACAAGGATACCTGGAGCCTTTTTCAGGCAGCCTACAATGCAAGGCAGGGGACACCCTGGACAGACTGCCAGCTTTTTTCAGATAGAAAGTATTGTTTCTGTAGCTCTTTATATTTTCCCCTGAGTTGGCTACTGCAGACTCCCCCCTTCTCTTTTATTTGCTGTTACTTGTATACTTCATATCTTCTCTTACCTAAACTGTGTGGCTCCATGATTAAACATTTTGGAAACTGTAATTAGTATGGATATCCTATAGCAAACATGTTTAGCATGTATGACAATTTAGAACACACTTTTTCCTTATAGGAGACCATTCAGTAATTATAATTTACAACCACAGTATGTTTAATACAGGGCAAATTTTTTCTGCATTGGGGTCTCCAGTATATCATATCTGTCCAGGAGATGAGTTGTGTTCTCTTCAGGGATGCAGATGGTGGACACTCCCCCCTTTTAACACAGACTGTTAAGTATATATAACTACAAAGTTATATAGATGTCCCTCTACTTTTGAGGGAATGACTGCGCACTTAGTTCTCTCGATATCAGTGCGAACGTGTTAAAACCCTGCAGTTCTTTGAACGCTAACACTTGGGCGTATGTGACCCCACAGGAGGTCGGCGAGCCCACCAAGGATGAGAAGGCTGTGGCAAAGTACCTGCGCTTCAACTGTCCCACCAAGTCCACCAATATGATGGGACACAGGGTGGAGTACTTTGTAGGTTTGTACTCTGCTTCGCTTGCTGTCTCTGCCTGCTTCTCTTGTAGAGTATTTCCCAACATGCAGGAAGTGTGACCGGCATGTCCTCAGGGTTGTATTTAAGCACCCAGCTGTTTTTTTAAGCCATTTCTGCTTTTTAGACTAAGCACTCAACTAGTGTTCAGGTTCAGAGTTCACATCCTCCAGCACTGTATATTCTACAGTGTTCACTGCCGCTATGTGAAACTGTGCATGGGGGGAGGGGGGGTATACATTACAGAAAAATTCAAGACAAAGGTTTGTTTCATTATGTCCATGCATTTACCCGCTGGTATTTAGTTTAGTTTCATCTCTGACGTGCTCCTGTACTGAGGCCTTGTTATTGGGGGATGCTTATTTCTTTCTGCCTTTGTGTAACTAGCCTCCAAAGCAGTGGACTGCCTCTTGGACTCCAAGTGGGCCAAAGCTAAGAAAGGAGACGATTCCATATTTACCACCAGGGAGTCCGTGGTTGACTACTGCAACAGGTCAGCGTGTCGTCTGGGATGCAGTTTGTGCACACGTCCTTGCACGTGTTGCAATAATAAAATCTGCCTGACTCATTCAAAGCAGAAGAAGGTGTGAGAATGGTTTGTGATGTTGCCTAATCCAGTGTTCCCCAAGGCCGGTTCAAGACCCGTGTTGGGTAGCAGACTTTCTCATGAAGAGTCACCAAAGTAATTCATAAGTAGAATAGAAAATAGAAATGTTTTGCTGTTGGTCCCAAATGGGTCGTAAAGTTTTCATTTGGGTTTAAGGAGCACTGTCCTAATCTGTAATTGGCAGTTTGTATATGCTGAAAAAATATGGGGTACAAGCAGTACTATTAAATCCTGTTGACAGCAGTTGAGCTTTAATCCCACTTTGTCTTCATGCAATATGTTAAGAAGAAACTGTCAAAGCAGTAGAGTTTGAAGGGCTTTGTGGTAAAATGGCTATTGAACTCTACGTTTGTAACAAAGATGTGGATTGTGAATTGAGTATTGTTGTACATGTATATCCTCGGTGTGTGTGTGTGGGGGGGGGGGGCAGCAAAAAAATTTAAAGCATCTCAGTTAGTTGCAGAATCTTCCAGTTCAGTTATTTGGCCCAGAAGCAGAAAGTATTTTATTCCTTTAACCATTTATCATTAAGAGTGCTTTGGTCAGCAAGCATGAGGGACGTGTCTGTTCCTTACCCTGTGATTTCTCTGTCAAATTGATGATTCTTTAAAACTTTTAAAAATTCTTTCAAACTGGACAAAAGTTCAGAAACATGGTTGGGCTGGATTTTGGAATGGTACATGTATGTAGTTACAGGTACACAGCAGCACATGTATGCTGTTGAAGAAGAGTGCAGTGAACTGTGGGTACTTAACACAGCCATGACACTGATGCAGATCCCTACCTCCTCTCCCATCCCAGGCTCCTGAAGAAGCAGTTCTTCCACCGAGCACTCAAGGTGATGAAGAAGAAGCCAGAGAGGGACCCCAAGAAGGAAAAGGAGAAGGAGAAAGAGAAGGCCAAGAGTGAGAGCGTGAAAGAGGAGGACAAAAAAGGAAAGAAGAAGGAGAAGAAGGATACAGAGGTCACCGACCCAAAGAAGGAGAAGAACGGAGACAGAAATGTGTGTTTGACTTCATTCCCTTATCTTCTTAAAATATCTGAAGTTTGAGTTCGTAACTTGCGCCGTAGCAAACCTCTTGTGCCCAAACGGTGCAGGTGGGTTTTCTGTTGCGTTACCTGTGTTCTTGCCTTACCAGGACGACAGCCCAGGGACACCCAAAAAAAAGAAGGACACCAAGAAGAAGTTCAAGTTGGAGCCTCACGAGGATCAGGTGTTCCTGGACGGGAACGAGGTGAGCAGCAGGAGGTGCTGGGAAACGAGCCCTGTCCTAATAGGGTTCTAGGCGCCTGGAAATGTGCACCACTTCGGTTCTATTTACTTTAATAGACAGTGCTTAAGACAGCATTATTTGGTACTGTCAAAAAATTAATCTTACTGGCTGTAAATGTGACATTTCATTAAGCAAAATACTGTGATAGGTGTGCTTTTTAAGAGTCTTTAAACCCTTGCAGGTGTATGTCTGGATTTATGACCCGGTGCATTTTAAGACCTTTGCCATGGGACTGATTTTAGGTGAGTGTTTAGCTTAACAGAAGGTAACTGAAGGTGCAGTGGTGGCGGTGGTTTGAGTGAAGTGGGCCGTTGGGGGCATAAATGCTAGCGTATCCCTGTTTAACTCCTCGGTTGCATGGTTGCCATGGTTACGTGATGGCGTTTTCTCCGCAGTCATTGCTGTCATCGCGGCCACGCTTTTCCCGCTGTGGCCGGCAGAGATGCGCGTGGGCGTGTACTACCTGAGCGTGGCGGCTGGCTGCTTTGTCGCCAGCATCCTCCTCCTGGCTGTGGGTGAGTTCTCGAGCCACCGGCGCCAACGGCACACATGTGCTTTTGTGTGCACTGTAGCTGTGCATTCTGCAGCCTGTACGAGTCTGAAGTAAATGTCACTACTGTTGTATACATCTTACCTTGGCTTAATGTAGCCATGAACCCGTACAGCCCAGCTGTGAAGTCCGGTAACATTACATTGTATGTAGGCTTTTGCTCCATAATGGCATACGCAAATGTGTCTGATATTTGAGTGCTTCTGTTATTTGTTCAGGTTCGCACAGACTTCACAGTGATTCTGTTGTAAGTTAGCCTTGTGTTAATGGTCTCTTGTGTCCCCCCCACCTTTCCTTCTCAGCTCGGTGCATACTCTTCCTCATTATCTGGGTGGTGACTGGTGGCCGCCATCACTTCTGGTTCCTGCCCAACCTGACAGCCGATGTGGGCTTCATCGACTCCTTCCGGCCCCTCTATACGCACGAGTACAAGGGCCCACGGGCTGACGCCAAAAAGACGACCTCTGAAAAGACAGAAGGCAAGGCGGAAGTAGCAGCACCAGCAAGCAGGGAAAAATCAGACAGTGAGGAGAAAGAGGGTGCCAGGGAAGATGAGGATGATGATGACGAGGAGGAAGAAGAAGCAGAGGAAGCCAAAGTGGCGGCAGAGGGTTCGGCAGGCGAGGGGCCAGGCGGCGACACGGACAGCGACCGGCGTGAAGATGAGGGCTCGCAGCACAGCAACGGCAACGACTTCGAGGTGATCACCAGAGACGAGCTGGAGCAGCACACTGATGAAGAGGATGATGATGGAGACTACGAGGAGGAGGAAGACGACAGAGAGGGAAAACCCTCACCTAGTAAAACATAAACATCTAGTGACAAAATTGCTGCACTCTCAACGGACTCCTGCTTCTACCATGCAGAAGAGAGGCGCATTTCTTTCTGTTTCGTTTGAGATCTTCCACAAAGAGTGCAGACCGGGATCCTGATGTTTAATGGGGACAAAAACAAGTCAATTACAAAAGCCTTATTGTTGTTCTGAGTTTCTCACATGTTGCAAGAAAAAAATATATATAATGCGAGTAATTGCTTACAAGTTTTATCCCCAAACTAATATGTTATTTTGCACCCCTCGTCCCACTTTTGGGTTCAGGAACAGTTCCTGTTTTAAGAATCTGTTTTTAAACCCAAGTCAAGGATAGGGCTGGTTGGCTTGTCATTCTCCAGGTTGGGCAGGTCTTCTCGGCTGTGTAAATCGGTTCTTTAGCGACAAGCCCGACACGCCGCTTGCATCCATGGAGCAGGGCTGACAGACTGCTGAGATTGACTGTGCACGTTGTGCTGACCGTAACCCACTGGCCCACTGCACATGTCCGACTGTGGGCTTAATGCCAAACCCTGTTTGGAAGGACCAAAGCCTGCATAATACCCTGAGGGTTATGTATGTTTAGATTAAGTTTAATAGATTGCTGCCTCTGACTGTCCTGTTTTGTTGAAGAATCTGCATGAACGTTTTGAGTGTGTTTTGTCTGATTTCCCCCCCCCCCCACCCATTGTGTCTGAAAAACAGTAGGTGGGCTGTACTAGAGGCAGCTTTGACCTCACCTGATCTGTCCTGAGGGCTTTAAGAGGCCTGCAGTACCTGGAGACGTCGATAATGAGAACTGGTAGCCGTGGTTTAAAATGGAAATCCGTTTCATCTGTGCAGTTTCATAAAATTTTTGCTATTTTGCTGAAATTATGGCAGATAGACTTGATGGCACGTGTACATAAAGCCAGTGCCAAAGAAGAGGGATTTTATAAGGTACAAATAACCGTTTTCATAAGCATACTTTAAAAAACGGCGCTCAGTTTAAGATGTGACCAGTCGTCCAGTTCTGTTGCCTCCATTGAAGAAACTAATTCCACAGTGTAAGATCCTGTATTGACTGAAACAAGTGTAATAACGCTGCTGTAATTAGCAGGCCGATTTTGTCACTCGAGTGTAAGATCCGTCAGTTGCCTCCTGGTGTCAGTGTTGTCCATCACTGATCTGTGTCTGCACAACCTTGGTGTCAGTCTTGCACTTCACTGTTGTTTGGATACTGAGAACCCCAGAGGATTCTAGTTCAGTATTGTATTGTATCTTTTTGAATGTCTATTTTCTTGGGCTACTATATTTTAAGGGGTTCCTTCAGTATAGTGATAGTGACTTAAAGTGAATGCATCATTGATATGCAATGTTTAATATCACAGCTCTGAATTCTAACTTCTGAGAGAATGGAACCACAGTAACACCCCCCCCCCTTCAAATTTTTCTTTTTAGGATTATGTATTGGTGATCATCTCTAACCATGTGTTTACTCTAGAGGGAATTATCAATAGATAGGCTGTAAAAATAAAATTTGTACGTAACATTTCAGTATAACTTACTATTGTAACTATTGTGTAAAACGTTTTGTAAGTCACTTGAGATGTGCAGGCCACACCTACCGTACATCTGTGTCACCTGAGTACGGATGTGCTCAGCAGTGTACTCGGGTCTCATCCTTTTTTTTTTTTCCTCTACATTTTTAACCAAGTGTCTCGACCGGAGTGAATAATACAATTAAGTGGATGGTCTGTGTTTTGTTTTGTAACAGCTGGGGTAAAATGTCTTGTTGTTTGCAATTAAAAAGAAAATTACAACCCCACGACAGGGCAAACGTGCCTGCAGTCGGATTCTCTTCAGAGAACAGTGAGAGCCAAGGCTCTGTGTTGAGGAACTTGATTTAAGCTCCAGACGTGTGGATGAGCGGCCCCGCCCTTTCGCCTTTTGGCACAGTTCGCTCTTTTCTGTCCCGGTTCTCGCTTGGCTTGCTCGCTTCTTTGCTTTTTCCAACCAGATAAATGCGTTTTCTCTGTCTCCTGGTTACCGTTAGCCTTTCTGAGAGAAAGTTGCCACCGTGCCAGTAGCTGTATTGTAGATATTGGCAGACTTAGTTTTTAAAAATATCTCAAATTGTATTTGAGTGTCGCACAGTTGTCAGTATATTGTAAAATATAGCTGCTTATTCACATATGAATGGAATACACCTTACCTTTGTCCAGTCAAAACTTCTTCAGCCATTTTGTTGTCCATATTTGGATTGATATAGAATTAAGAATGGTTTTGAGGTTACTGGAATATAATTTAAATAACTGTATCTTGAAAGTATATCTGTACTTTTTCATTACAATAAATGCATAGTAAGCAGAATGTGTTTTTTTTTTTTTTTTTTTTTTACACTGCTTTAGCTGTGGTACCAGAAAATTTGCATTTGAAATTTGGGATCTATTTGCATACAACTGCACGAAGAAACAAGGCTTTCTTAAAGCTTTTATTTAACATCCTTTCCAGAATGCAATAAATTATCTTTCACATGGACAAAATTTTGTACATTGTTTAAATTAAAGAACAGTGAACTGGGGTCTGTATATTTAGAATTCTTTGCTCCTCTCTGGTTTAAGTGTAGGCACTGCGGCATACATGAAGTACACAGCACCATTCAATGGCTACAGAGGGATGCTTAAAAAAAAAATGGCTAGATGATTGAGCTCTGGTTCAGATGACTATGAGTATCCCAATGCACTGATATGGGGTCAGTTTTTGTCTATCCATTTAGGCTCAAATTACCATCACGTAGCACCTCCAGAATGTTGACTTGACTTGTATCACAATGTGTGATGCAGTACCTTTAGTAGATGCATAGCCAAAAGCGGCAAAGCTCAATTTCCTGTGTCTGAGTCGTCAGTGGTGGCATCTGTGAGTAGCGTTTGCTTCTTTCGCACATTCCAGTGCAGACACTCGGCCAAGCTCTCGAACCAGTCATGCACCAGGTCGTGGCAACAAATGGAGGGCACTGGGTAACACGACGTGCTGATTTTAATGCTGGGGGGGTAAGACCAGACAAAATGAGAGGTCACAAGATTGTGGAGATGGGCGACTGCAAAGGCATTCTCTTGTACACCTGAGCCTGGATGACAGTGCCACAGGTGCCAAAATGATACCTGTCTCCATGCTGGATCTCCTGTCTCTTCCTGCCGTCAAATGACACCCAAGCTGTATTACGAGCATCAGGGGATAAAGTTATCTGCCAAAAAACAAGCAATATATTTTGGTATTTGCCTGAGAGAACCTGTCAGCCTACAGAGATCTACAGGTAACCATTCTATTATCCAAAACCATTTTCCATGGTTTATTGTGGAACTTTAAGGAAATGACGAGGACATGCGCAACCTAATCAGGAAGCGAATGCATTTATGATCTACATCTACACCATCTGATATTTCTAGCCTTCGTTCAATGTTTTGGCCCTTCGGGAACCAGCTGTTCTCCCTCAGTCTCCTTCCAGATGTTCTCACCATTAGCTCCACCCCTGCAGGCACCACAATGGGTCTGAAGGACAGCGAGTGGGGGCAGATGGGCGTGACCATGATGGCCGGAACGTTGGGGTGGATCATGGAGGCCCCGGCTGCGGCGGCGTAAGCCGTGCTGCCCGTAGGTGTGGACACAATCACACCTGAGTGGGACACGGGGGACGGGGTGGGGCAGACGAGCACGATTCATGAGAAAAAGTCTCAACATCAACTCAAACCGGTGTACAGCTTCTTTGATGTTTCAGCCATATATGAAAGCTTTATCATTGTGTCTGAGCTGCATACACTGTGGAGATCCAGCACACAGACTTGCAATCTGAAGGGTGCGTGTTCAAGTACTAGGTTTACACCCTGCTGTAGTGCACCCAAGCATGGTACCTAACCTGGATCTCTCCAGCAAAAGATCTATCTGCACAAAGTCTACAGTGCTTTGGCTGAAAACACCCAAAATCTGCGTGGAAATGTGTGTACGAAAGTGCTGAGCTATTGTGAGCCCCACCGTCTCCCTGTACTGAGGTTATCAGCCTGCCGTCCAGGTAAAGGTCCACGTTGGACAGGTAGGATGATGGGCCTCTATCTACGACAACCTCATTGAGAACCTGAAAAAAAACAGAGCAGTGCAGTGAACTGACAAGTAAATCCAATTCAGCGTTCTTCATACACGCAAGCTATGAATAACAATCTACGAGTCCTGTACTTTGCCATTTACAAACTTATAAATTAAGTGACTACTTGTGTTTTCATTCACTATTATTTACTGGCCTAATAGATGATGTTGAGCTCCTTTATAAATGCAGGCTTGCAAAAGGTCATGGAGTACACAGGCCAAAAAGGACATTTCATTATGGTGTAAAATAGAAATAAAGAGGGGTGATACAAAGGCAGGTCTAGGCTGAAGCAGTGGATGGGGGTTTATTTACAAAAGTAGGAACATAGTACTGAAAAAATAAATACACTCAGGGCCTTTGAGTGAAACACTAAAATTGGAATCATGAAATGCTATCTTCAAATAAACCCAAATAAACGTGCACACCTAGCCAGTCAGTAAAGCACACCGCTACCTATTCTTCACACTTTTGTCTGCTGACTGTTCTCACATTTTTCCTTCTTACCCATCTCCTCATCCTATATACTGACACCTGCTGGTTGCAGCCCTGCCTGCTTGGCTGGTGCTCACCTGCAGCTGCAGTGACACCTTGCCAGGTTCTCCATCAGCCGCCCAGTGTCGATCTCTCATGGGCTCCACAGTGCCGTTCTCCTGCCTTCCACAGGACGGACCCCTTGCGTGTGGCGCCCCCTTTATAACCTTCACCTTCAAGCGGCTGCGCAGGACAATGGCTGCGTTACCTGCAAAACAGGTGTGGGCAAAGGGACACGGACACACACACACTTTATATACTTTAAAATATACAATTTTCAGATAAATTAAAAACTGTAATGGTACAGAATGTTTCAAAGCATGTGAAATTGCTTTTACACAATTGAGTCAACTGCACTGTTAAACTAACATTTTAATTTAAAAAAAATTACTGAAAAAAAACAATATGCAGTATTTCTGCCCACCAGACAGCCCTAAACTATCCTACCATCTAATAACACATGAAATCCTGTGCAATGGACATCACACTTAGACATACTCAGGATGGAAATACAGTCCTTACCTTCAAAGACCTTAGCCACTTCTGTTTTGTAGGACTCAAACTTGAATGGCATGAGGAACCCCAAGGAACCCAGATGGAATGCCATGACGGGGGGAACACTACCCTTTAGGACCAGAGCCACAACAGGCTTAGAAACAAATTAAGCATGCATAGCTCTTTCACTGACAAGTACAGAACCTGTCGCTTCTTTTAAAACCATCCTAAATGAAAAGCCTTATTTAATCTAGGTGTTCTTGTTTTCTATTTTTATTTCTTTGTGCCACACCCAATGAAAAATACAACTAACCAAATTACACTTGTAATCTTCCTGGGCCTTGGCTTTAATTTGTTATACAACATAAAATAATCAGTACTGTATGGATGTCAAAAAATAAACAATGAAATATTTACTACAATAGAATATAAAACATTAAATACAGTACTTTCTCTGGATTACTCATGGATAAAGGGTGTGAGTAAAAGAGTGAATACATTTTGTGCTGTAAAAAGGTTAAGTTGGCAGAGTAAAGAAGGTGGTGATGTGAAAACTGTTCTACCATCTTTGTTTTAAAAGATGGAGAAAGCACTTGCTTTAAAACCACAGGTATGAGAAGTGAGAAGACAAAGTTATTACAATGTAGATCAAATAACCACTCAGGAAAGTAATACTATTCACCGATCATCTGGCGCATAGCTATTCAGAGCAGAGAAACCAATCCACCAGTACATGACAAAATTAACCCCCCAACATCTCCTCCAAGGTTGCAAATCCAAAACGGAGTCTGCAGACAACTCCTGCATACCTGGAATAATGATGATGCATATAACAAGGTCCCATCCCCTCCCAGACAGATGATAAGATCTATACAGTCCGAAATATCGTCATATCCTGTAAAACAACACACAGCTCATATATGGCCTCACAACTGGCAACTGTCATTCCTGAATGGAAACCCTAAGTGCTGTGAAAAATGCAACATGATAACCATGTTACTGTTCTAGCTGACATCTGACCTTACTAGAAAAGGGGCAGTACCTTCTCGAAAAATACACAGCTGGTTTCCGATGGCACCAAAGGTTTCATCTTGTAACAGAGTAGCATCATCAGCCACCTTCTTCTCAACATAGACCACAAGCTGTTTTTCCTAAAGGGTACAAAGGCAGAGTGAGGTGCTTTCCCTACACTGAGGACATGGTGACAGGGCAGATTTTCACTGGTTTAAGTTCAAAGGAGGAAATTCTTACAAAATCTAAATAAATAAAAAATTTAATTTTGCAAGGGCAGTAACACAACTATCTGCAAAACACTCCACATCATTGCAACAGGCGCAAAAGGTGAATAGAGAAGACCTGTCGGCTGAGTGTCAGCTAAAAGTGCTGTTGTGGTACCTCAATCAGGAATTTGCAGAGTTCTTTAAAAGGCTCTAACAGGGCCTCATCACGAATCTTCTTTATGACCAGAACGTTAGCTGGAGTCTTGGTCCAGGTAAGACGCTGGCTAGCTGGGTCCTGGATGTGCCTGAGATAAGAACAGGTCGTGCCTGCATTTGTAACTGTTTACATTAAACTTCACAAGCAATCAAACTCTGTTGTCCAGAATTTCTGCTATTACACAATACTGACTACACCTGCATGGTTTCTTTTCCCCCAGGTTCCTTGATTAACGCTCTTATAAATTTGATGATTCACCTCACTGAAAATGTGTTAGTATACAAGACAGCCCATCTGCTTATCTGCTGTATCTGAACATATTTTAAAGTAACAAATTTCAACCTAGTCCAAATTTTAAAGTCTGACCGTCACTTCAATGTTTCTTTTGTTTCTGCTTAGGCGTGTTGAAGGCCACCAGTCTGTCTGATGCTGACAAAACCATTCTGTAACTGGTTGCCTAGCCAGGACACTGAGGGGTTATTACAGTGGACTGATAGGGATAAGGCCAGCCAATGAGAAATAAATTACAAACTACTTTA